>JAMPIV010021938.1:102500-297500 GCA_024509875.1 Oreohelix idahoensis
AGAAGATTATTTACTGATAAAACTCTCGCATGTGTTATTGTAAGGTGTAATGTGGATGAACGTTTGGAAATCTCTCTAGCATGGAAAAACTGTTGACATTTGTCTCGAGAAAACGTCTGCTGTCTGCTCTTGAAAGGCACTGACTAGACTAGAGCTCTTCACGAAATGATCTTCTGGTAACAAGTGTGTTTCGTGCTATGAAGCTTTCTTGTGTGATTTTACGTCGTGCAATACACGATTAGAGTAGAATTCACTTCATGCACTGACACATTGAGTAGCTGAGCTTGGTTCAAGCTATAAGCTTTCGAGTGATTTGAACTTGATATCTAGAGGAATCAATTGTGAGTGCTTGATCTTGACATCTTGACGAATCACTTGTGAGTATGTGATCGTGATTCAGGAAATATGCTTTTGAGTGAATTGAACTTGATAGATAGAAGAATCAACGTGTGCGTGCTTTAACATGGCTCAGGCGATAAGCTTTTGTGTGAGTTGAAATGAATACATAGGAGAATTAACTTGCGAAACTTGATAAACAGATGACTAAAATGCTGCGCCACTGACGTATACACACTCGGGCGCAGAAATCTTCCTTGCAATTTAGAACGTGTGTGATGTCCTATTTTGTGAATTCTGCTATCCGGACGAACGCTTTGCAAGGGTCTTTCCGATTAGACTCCAAAGACGTAATGTGGAGACTCAGATTTCACCTGCATTGAAGACATAAAGTTACTTCATACGTTTCACATCTAATATCAATAGTTGACTTTCTGTTTTATCTTATTCTTTACTGTTTCTTCATAACTGATCACTCCGGTTTTAATTCTCATAATTTGATACATGATATGTGGCGCAAATGATGGTGTTAAATATAATGAGCTTGAAAGCGGGTGCCCATGATTCCTCTAGTCATGATCAAAGAAGAAGAATAAGTAATTCCATAAGAACACTTTGTAGAATTCAATTCCCCAGGAATGAAACATAAATCCATATAGGAATGAAATTATGGAACAGGATAAGCTCTAGGAAACTCTTCCACTTTCGTTCCGCGGGTGTTGTAAAACGTACTGGCTTCAACAGAGCATCATGTTGTTTTTCCTGATGGCCAAAGTGTTAATTCACTGATCCATTAATTTACCCTCCATCTTGCTATGCCCCATCTGCATGCTAGCTCGCGAATTCGGGGCCATTCAATCGCTAAAAGTTGATGGGCTCTCGTAACAATCTCTTCGTCTGCTTGCCTGATGTCCGATGACAATCAAAACCATACCTTGGGATTGTTCGCTTAATAGAGAAACGATGTACTCGTTGTCACAAAGTTATTTCCCTTTTGTCGCGATGTACCGTCGCCCTGTCTCTTGTTACATTGTTCTATGGCCCACGGGCGGTTCCTTTTAATTTATTAATTCATTGTCTCGCTACGGACACGACAACTGTGTTTCTATGCCGCTATAAAAGTAGCCTATCTTTGTGTCCCAGGCTACTTCGTTTCGAACGTCCTTTGTTTTGAACGCACCGTTGGCCCCTATTGTAGAAACATTTGCTGACACCAGCTACTCAAACATGGGATTAAGCTATCAAACGAATTCTTCCCATTGCCCATGCAGTGCAATAGCCAACGGGGACAATAGCATCTAACGAAGCCAGGTGGTCTCTAATATGTGAAATCTTAAATTACATTTAGGTAAAAGCGGTGATTAGGAAATATTACTTTAAAAATGATCAAAAAGCAAAAACCGAAGAGAAGTAAAACAAGAATGATGATGGAAAAGGTAAAAGAGGAATAATAATAGGACCACTTTATCATAATATCAACTTCTGATTTTGATTCTGTCCTCGTTTGTTATGATAACCACTTACCCACATCTGATTTTGATTGTGTCCCCATTTGTTATTATAACCATTTATCCACCATCTGACACTGAACGGGTTCTTGTCTGTTTCCCATCATCTCTCATCTACAGCTGATTATGACTGTTTTTCTTACTATGATCTCTCATCTACAGCTGATTATGACTGCCTTTTTTATTATCATCTCACATCTACGGCTGATTATGACTGTGTTTTTTTATGATCATCTCTCATCTACGGCTGATCAAAACTGTTTTATCATTATTATCTCTCACCTTCGGCTGATTATGACTGTGTTTTCTCTTTATCATCTGTCATCTACAGCTGAATATGACAGTGTTTTCTCATTATCTTCTCTCATCTACGGCTGATTATTACTTTGCTTTTCTTACTATCATTTCTCATCTACATCTGACTATGACTGTGTTTTCCGTATTAGCTCCAGCCCACTGCCAGATTCATTTACTAACGCTTGCATGTGATCGTGTTTCTGGTCATTTTTTCAGTACCGAACTAAAGAAAACATAGTGGAATTACAAATAGAGCCTCAGCAAACAACGTCAAACATCAGCCACGCCACTGCATCATCGGTTTACTCACCAGAAAATGCTACAGCAAATGCAACAGGTAAGTTCTTAAAGTCTTTTAAGCATTGCTTTCAGTTAACATAATTTGACTTTGTTTATCGTGGGTCAAAGTGAATAAACAATAAAATAAAAGTATTCTTTCACTACTTTCAGTATATGGTGTCTTGTCTGTTATTTGACACTCCTTGTGGATGATAAACACCTCAAATTTGCAAGGAGAGGTAGAGATAATATTACGAGAGGCAGGTTTGTAAAATTCCCTTGTACCAAGCTTGGCCGTGGCAGATTAACAGGTACATCACCCAGTGCTATCTGCCTAATCACCGATAAGACGGGTCCGCGCATCACGAAAGCTTGGAATACGGGGAGACAACTTATGGACAGACACCGATAAGAGATTACTTTCTGATAAAGTAATAAATTGTTACTTTTGACACACGTTGTCATATGAGGTTATCGACATGTTCGCGAGTCTGTATGCAAGGCATCGCATGTCTTATTGCCATATATGGTAATTCGTGACCTTTTGCTTTACGCACCTTATTTCACGTGGAATACTTTGAAAGTACCACACCCGACCCGCCTGCTTGAAAATGATTGAAGCGTTTATTTAACTCCATAACAAACAGATGAGTAGGAGACCGGGAATATAACCTGATACGTTTTAGTGTTATTCCACTGTGAAGATCGCTTGCCAAGATACCAGACCTTGCTAAAGTGACGCCTAGAATTCAGAATTTCTTAACATACCGGACACCTTTTATTGGAGAATTTTGGACGGACTTTCATAGCCCAGGAAATCTCTTTCATATTAAATAAGGAAACCGGGACTGAGGAAACTGAAGGACCACACACGGAGTCAGAGAGGTAATCTATTGTTAAAACAACTACACCCCAGACGCCGGTAAAAGGCCGATTCAAGTCTCTTTTATTCATCTGAGCAAAATGTATGTGAGCCAGGATTGGCGTAAGATGTCATTTTACATTCTATATTTTATTACTAACATGTGAACTAACAGATATATGTATATTACCATGTGAAGTTTAATATGTGAAAATCGCTAGTGGATGTCCAAGTCATTTGAGGCTGTAAACCACAGCGTACAGAATGATGATTCATGAACCACAACTGCACGGGCTGGTGATTGCTTCATTGCTAGTTTCTTAATTAGAACTAAAAGCAGAAAGTAGTCCCAAGTTCCACACGGAGCAGGGAGGGAAAGATGAAAGAAATGATGTACATTTTAAGTATAAATACTTACTATTTCAAAGCAGTGCAAATGTCCATATAAACATATTCACTTTAAAATTAATGTCCGTTTTCAAGCTTTAAATCAGTGTAAACATAAATGAAAACATATATTTAATTTATATTGTGAACACTTTTCAATCAGTGGAGAGGTAAATGTAAACAGACTCTTTCTGTATTATTAACATTTTCATGTAAATGTAATGTAAAGCTAAAGCTATTCTATTTAAATGTAAAGAAAGTTTTATCCCGAGGGATTAAATTTAATTCTCATCGAGGGTAAATTCTTAGATAAATGGGATGGTAGAATAGAAGAAGGGGGGCACATAAATATGTGTCGGAAAAGGCCATACTCAGAAGAGCGTTTGTCTCTATTCTTTTACCACAGTTATTGGTGGTACCAGCAGAAAGCACTATCTCTGGAACCAAGTGAAGGTAAAAGTGGACTGACGTTGTGCGAGACGCCATCATAAGAGGGTCTTATAGACAGACGCAGGGCCAGCTTGGCCGTTACTCCTTGACGTTCTAGGAACGTGCGGCGCCTTTAACCTTGACCAGCGACGAGCGAGAGCAGGGTAAACAGAACTCATCAGCGGGAGCAGAAACTACTTATGGCGGCTAAGTGAAAAATATACGCTACCAAAGTGAACTTTTCCCCCATCATTTCTACTATAAATCATTGATGAAACATTTCTTCTAAACTATTCTATTTATATTCAAACTGTTAAAACCTAAAGTGATTATTAAATTTTGTTCTTTGTAATGTTACAAATTTAACTTCGATTTAATAATTTTAAAGTTATTGCATGTATGTCTCAGTCAATTTACTACACACACTCTAAACTGAGCTATACCAGAATACTAAGAATTCCACTGAGTAAATCAGATACTAGATCAGATATTAGATACTCTTGAGTTTTAGCCACTGTTGGACCACTACTGCAAAGTAGGGGAGGCAATACCGTACCAATGAATATGAAAGGATATGGCAACATTAAATGCTCCAATTAACGAAGAAGACGATGATGATGAGGAGGAAAAGGAGGAGTTTAACTGACAACAATCAAGTTGGTTTTAAATTTAAGTTATCAAGATGTAGTGTTTACATGCACTTTTTATTTCCTTTATCTGTTAAACTGTCTTTTCACAATTATGTCTCCATTTTTAATAAGCTTTTTCGGCTACAGCTGCGAAGTTGTGTCGGCACAATAACTTATAGTTTCTAACTGTACGTGTTAAATGCAGTGGCGGTTTTCTTTAATGAGCTGTTGAGCTGCAGCACTCCCTAAGAAAAGGACTGCATACTGCTGTCTCTACTACATTATAATACATAATACGGACAGACCAAAAAATTGAGGTTACACCGGAAGGGTTAAATAAAAAAAAAATAAAAAAAAATTATCTAACACCGTATTGGGGAAAAGTGCTGCAAAAAGTGCAGCTCAAGTGACCTTGACCTCTTATAAGCGAATGCTTGTCATACACACAGCTAGAGGCGAACTACGATTGGTTTGAATTTTTTAACCAGAGCTGCAGCCATCCACAGCTCAAGTGCAATGAGCAAATTAAAGGGAAGTTACAATGACAATTTTAAACACGAGAAATAGTAGCATACATGTCCGTGTAACCGGTTTGAGACTCGGGAAGCTGCTACGACTGACAATGATTACTCCTAGTTGCAGTAAACTTTTAAAATAACTTTTCAGAACTTCTTGACAGATTTTAGATGAGATAAGACACTAATCATTTGTGTCTTTGTTGATATTTCACATGGTGGTCACAATTTGTGAGTATTATGTAGGCCTATAGTATTTTAAATGAATAAACAGTGCAGCACCCCCAATGACAACCCCCTGGAACCGCCACTGGTTAAATGTCTTATTAATGGTAATTATATCAACATAATTTCAATAGTATGTATGACTTAGTATTACCAGCAGCTGTTGGAGAGATTTTTATAATAAAAATTTTATTAAAACTGCAGTACAATGGATGTACAGTGAAGTGCATTAAATAAACTTAATCTAAAGTCCAAGTTTAATCTAAATTTATTAATCGTGTTTGACTTTGTGAAACGAACATTTGAATCGTCTTCTTAAATTTTCATCTGTCCAGAGGGGAATGAGAAACAGTACGTTGTGGAGTTGAAAGACGGTGGGACGGGAAAACCAAATGTTCTGGGAATTGTCATGTTCGCAATCCTGTTTGGTGTCATGCTAGGCAGGATGGGAGAGAGAGGAAAACCTGTGGTTGCATTCTGCGACTGTTTGGTTGAGGTTACCATGAGACTTTTCACGGTATTTTTGTGGTGAGTATTGAGATGGCCAAATCGGTTCCTTTATAATGAAGATTTATCTGACTTCTTGTTTATTATAGACATTTAAACATGTTACCATTACAAAAGCGTCCGACTGGCAGAGTGATTAGAGCGCGGGCCTGTTGCAGCAAAGGTACCGGGTTCGAAACACTGTGGCATCACACTCCAGTCTACACAGCAGTAAATGGGTTAGGGAAGGTATAGGCAACTAAGATGGGAACTGGTCACCCCACCTTTCGAAGCTTGACCTAGTATAGTGAAGTCTCTAACACTTTATTCCCCTAGAGCAGTAGCTGCTATGGGATTACCTCTACCTTTTTTACCATTTACAAAGAGACAAATCATATAAACGTATACGTGTATACGTGTTTCGGCTAATGTATACACGAAGTCTTTTAAAAAATCCTTCAAGTTTGAATTAACATAGAACTAAAGCACATTATATTTTATTGGGATCATATTTTAGGTTCCATGGTAGTTCGATAATCCATATTGACTTGGAGCAGAGACAACTGTTCGCATGTACGTTTTCTGTAGGTTTCAAATTTTATACTTAAATTAGATTGCACATGTTTACTGGGGACACCCTGAATATGACATAGCATGAACATAGATAAAGAAATTTAAGCAGGTTGCCATAAATCTGTTGAAGTACACTTATTGAATCAGAAATATTACCAAAATTAAAGTCACAGGTACACTAATACCATGTAAATGCACGAAAGGAGTACAACAGGAGTGTAAATATCACGCACTGAATCACTACAATATATATTATTAAATATCCCATTAGTTCCACCTACTCGAAATTCAATAAAGCCCATTTAGCTTCAGATTTCAATATGTCACCGACAGAAACAAGTTTTATTCTTAGCCAAAGAAGAGCGATAAACGGGGACACGGGAATCTCATATGAGAGCCGATATACAGTGGACTCTACAGTTCTTCTTCTTCTTTTATCCATATACCGCCAACCGTCAAAGCAGTCAGTAGCCATCACGCCTGGTGGAGTCTTGTAGGGCAGCAACAAATTGATTCCACTTTGCTCGGTCGGCGGTCATCCTTCGTGCAGTGCCCCAACTCTGGTTCATTCTTTGCATCTCGGCTTCCACAGTTCGCCGCCAAGTTGTTTTCGGTCGGCCTCTCTTTCGCTTTCCCTCGGGGGTCCATAGCATAGCTGTTCTTGTGATGGTATCAGGGTCCCTTCTGAGGACGTGGTCTACTCAACTCCAGCGTCTGCCAGCTATGATGGTGTGCATGTCCTCCTGGTTACTCCGGATAAGTAGTTCTTTGTTGCTGATGGTATTCGGCCAAATGATTCGGAGAATTTTTCTTAGGCAGATTGTGTGGAAGGAGGACAGTTTCGACATTTCCTTCTCTGTTACTCTCCAGCATTCCGCACCATAGAGAAGCACAGAAAGTACACAGCTCTCATACAGTCTTAATTTGGTGTTTGTGCTGTACTGGGAAGACTTCCAAATGTTGTTGAGACTAGCAAAGGCTGTTCTCGCTTTATTCATTCTGTTAATGTCCTAGCTTGTTCCTCCGTCAGGTGTTACTATGCATCCTAGGTAAGTAACTGTGTCTGTCTATTCTAACTATTGGGTCCTTATTGTTATTGGCTCAGGATTGCCCACATTGAGTATCATGACCGCTGTCTTCTTCAAATTGATGTTCAGACCAACCTGCTGGCCATACTTATTCAGTCTATCGGTTTTTTCTTGGATATGTTGATGTGAATGCGCGAGTAGTGCAATGTCATCTGCATATTCCAGGACTTCAAGTGTAGAAAACGTTGTCCATCTAATTCCTCTTGGTCTGCACTCTGTTTTCTGGCGCATCACCCAATCTATGGCTGTCAAAAATAATGTTGTTGAAAAGGGCATCCTGTTTTCACCTCGAAAGTTAGATTACTCAATCCAACACTGCATGTGAAGTTAGAATAGAGGCTTATTTGATGGAAACTATGCAGATGGGAATTCCATAAGCTCTCAGTATTTTCCATAGGCTGTTCCTGTGTATGCTGTCGAACGCCTTTTCAAAATCAACAAAGTAAATGTATAGCTGTCTCTGCCATTCTGCGCACTGCTCTATAATGTTCCTGAGGGTGAATATATGATCTGCACATCTTCTGTTCTTTCTAAAACCCGCTTGGTCTTTCCTCAGTTTAACGTCAACTGCTTTTGAAATTCTCTGGATGATTATCCTGCCTAGTATTTTACTGGGAACAGAGAGGAGAGTAATTCCTCTCCAGTTGTTGCAGTCTGCAAGGTCGCCCTTCTTGGGCAATTTGACAATTATTCCTTTACTCCACTCTGTTGGTGTTGTCTCAGATTCCCAGACTTGTGCAAATAGTGGTTCTAATAGTTCTGCAGCTAGATCAGGGTTTGCCTTGAATAACTCAGCATTTAGATTGTCGTGACCAGGTGCTTTTCCATTTTTTAACCCTTTGATAGCTGTGATGATTTCTTCTTTTCGTGGAATGTCTGTATTTACGTCTGTCACTTTCAGCCTCAGGAACATTCAGCTGAGTCTCTGGTGTTTCTCTGAAGTGCTCTGCCCCTGTGCTGTGGTGATGAGATTTCCTTGTTTGTTTCTTACTAAAAGTTATGTTGTTTGCACCTCGTTTTCCACTGATAGTTTTAGTTATTTTATAAACTGTGCTTTGTTCACTTCTCAGTGTTGCCTCTTCTGCCGGTTTTGCAAGGTCATCCAGAAATGTCCTTTTGTTAGCATGGGTTTGACGTTTTACTTCCTTGTCCAGCTGACTGTACTGTTTACTGTATATTGCCTTTAACCTGGGAGACTTAGCTTCTGTTTTCTTTCTTTTAATTTCCTTTCTCTTTGCTCTACAGTTAACCAAAGATTAATTAGACCTAAGCCCATTGTAGGTCCCAGGAGTCCCTGAGCCCACGAAGAAAGAATACTACTACTACTCTCAGGGATATCGTAAAGGGCGACAAATCAGAGGTTGTGCTTGAGTCTGACAACCTCATTTCAATTTGTGTTATGTAATGAGTGTGTTAAAGGCCTATGCTCATGGGGGACTGAATGGTTATTATGATTAAAGAGGATAAATGCAACATGGGAAGACCTTGAGTGGCATAGGATAGGAAGGCTTTGTGTGAGCTTGTTACCTTATGCTCCATAGTGAGTTCAAGGGTAATAACTGAATGAAATAAGAATGTTACCAGAAAGCAAATCGTGAGAAATTTGGTTTGTTTTGGTTTTAAGGACTATCTTCATAGCACAGGGACAATTCTGTCAGTGCTCCGATCTCCTCCCTTACATCACACAAGGAGGATCCCAGCATAGTGCACGAACTCTGTAGCACCGGCGAGAATTCCAATGTGTGCATACAGGAATCACACATTCGACAAATATTTTTGCGGTGGGTAGGTTTCTAAATTTAAAATGTTGCCAGGGCAGCGGCCTTATGGTCTACTCTTTACGATTTCCAATTGCCGTGGGATTTTTAACGTGAGCAACTTGCACACGGGACCTCCTATTTTTTCGCCCTTATCCGAGAAAGCTAGGCATCCGATCTCACTACCCAGGAGACTAGAGGGGAGAATAACATCACTAGGACCACTGGTTCTGAAAATAATTTCCATAAATTATATTCCTTCTACTGTTAATCGAACCCTGTACCTTTATAATTCGAGGCCGACGCCATACGTCTTAGCCACTCAGACACCTCGCAAGAAATGTACAAGTAATATGCTATTGCAAGTATAAACACAGAAAAAAAACATTTAAAGACATAAAATGCAGAATTCTTCACGAATGACGATTTGCAAAATCCTATGAGGTATGTAATGGAGTACGACAGGGATACTTCTTGTTATCATTTTCTTCAAGTTTCAAACAACCTTGGCAATGACCAATATGTCGTTGGGCGGAGTAGGTTACTTCATCATCATCAGCTGCCATCTCCACAATAAAGGTTGGCTGTAATGGATCTCCAACGTCTTCTGTCTCTTGTCTTGGTGGTCCACTCTGATAGAATCTTTCCTGTCCATCTCTTGATGTTATCTTCCCACTTATAGCGCTGTCTTCCCCTTGCATGTTTGCCTTCACCTCTCCCTTCTATTGTGGTCTTCTGCAAGGTGTTATGCCTGTTTATGTGGCCAAAGTATTTTAGCTGCCGAACTTTGATATCCCTCATTAGTTCTCTTTTCATACCTAGATTTTCTAAGACCTCCTTATTTGTTTTCTTCTCTTTCCATGAGGTACGCCCCATTCTTCTATATATCCACATTTCAAGAGCCTCAATTCTTTCTTCCAAATGCTTATTCATCGTCCATGTTTCTGCACCATATAGAAATGCAGAATACTGTATATATAACACTTTATGATTCTCAGTTTTAATTTGTGAGATAACTGTTTAGATGTCAGTATATGTTTCATGTTGTTGAATGTAGCTTTGGCCATTCCTATTCTCTTCTTGATTTCTGTTTCACATTTGCCATCTTCTGTTATTATATGACCAAGATATACGTAGCTTTTGACCTGTTCCAGGATTTTCCCATTTACGCTTATCTTTAATGTGAGTTTATCGTCTGTTTTGCTAATTATCATAGTTTTTGTTTTCTCAATATTAATGTCGTCCATATTCATGACTAATACTGTTCACTTGCTTCACTAGTTCTTGTAACTCCTGTTCGCTTTCAGCTAACAACACGGTATCATCTGCATATCTAATGTTTATTGACCTTCCACTGATGTTCAGTCCTGGTATTTCTTGTATCTGTTTGAAAAATTTTTCGGTGTATAGATTAAATAGGCAGGGGGACAGGACACAACCTGTTCTGACACCTCTTGTAATGTCTATGTATGGTGAATAATTCCTTCCAGATCTTACTGTGGCAGTTTGCTCCCAATAAAGGTTACTGAGTATTCTTATATCTTTTCCATCAATACCTATGTCTTCGAGATTACTTACTATTTAAAAATAGTAAAACAATTTAAAAACAAATAGAGAACGAACGAACGAACTTTATTTTCAAAGGGTTGAGAATTGGGCACGCAGGCCCGTCTGACATTCTGCCAGAGAATGTGAGAGAGAGACAGAGTGAGAGAGAGATTAAGAGAGAGAGAGAGAGCACGTGCTTGCTGAATTGCCGTTTCTCTGCAACATATTTAATGATGAAAGGTGACCTGAACAAAAGAAAGTTAAAGAATCTTGACAAGCACAGAATATACAATTTTAATTATCTTACGATGCAGTAGTATTGACGATATTGACGAGTACTTGGTAAACTTGAAAAAAAAAAAACACTGCTCCTACTTGCTCCACACATCCATAGCACATCAATTCCCCCCCCCCCCCCCCCGGCCCCCCCCCAAGGAAAAAATAATTACCACAAAAAAAAAAGCACCAAACAAACAAACAATAATAATTCTGATACAGTGTTATCGGGTTGAAAAACTTGACATAATAGGAGAGCGGGAGGATATAGCCAGTCCTCTGGAAATGAAATGTTTATGAAAAGAGGTAATAAGATTTGTCAATAACAGACATAGAAAACCGGTCAAAAAATGGTATGAACTAACAATGTGAAGGAAACACAAATCTGATTAGTATGCACCGAGAGGGATCGAAGAGAGATGAATGCAGTCAGCGACTCATATCTTGACTGCTTGCGTCAGGGTCAGCGAACCAGAGCTGACCAAGACCCTACTCCACCTCCAAGTGGTGGTACTGGAAACAGGCTGCATCAATGCAGTCTGGCCGAGAGAGTAGGGATCGAAGAGAGAAGGCAAACCCGGTCCCAAAAAATGTCGTGCTGAAGTCGGATGTGTCGGGCCGAAAGGCGCAAATATCGCAGCTTTCCTGTAAATGGCGACACAACGTAACAAACGTCCTTTTCAGGACGAAAGAGGAAGAAGGAGAAGTATGCACCGAGGAAAATACTCAATGAATAAGCAATACAGATTTGTTAACAATGCAAATGTGAAGGATGTGGCGAAATATGGCAGGGCTATTAGATAGAGTGGCGAAAAATGGCAGGATTATAAGATTGAATGGGGAAAGATGGCAGGGTTATTAAATAGGGTGGCAAAATATTGCAGGGTTATTAGATAGGGTGGCGAAATAGGGCAGGATTATTAGATTTGAATGGCGAAATATGGGAGGGCTATTAGATAGGGTGGCGAAATATGGCAGGATTATTAGATTGAATTGCAAAATCTTGCAGGGATATTAAATAGGGTGGCGAATTATTGCAGGGTTATTAGATATGGTGGCGAAATATGGCAGGGTTATTAGATAGGGTTGTGAAATATGGCAGGATTACTAGATAGGGTGGCGAAATACGGCAGGGATATTAGATAAGGTGGCGAAATACAGCTAGATTATTAGATAGGGTGGCGAAATACGGCAGGGATATTAGATAGGGTGGCGAAATACGGCTGGTAAATAAGATAAGGTGGCGAAATACTGCAGGATTATTGGATAGTGTGGCGAAATACGGCCGTATAATGAGATAGGATGGTGAAATACGGCAGGATTATTAGACAGGGTGGCGAAATATGGCAGGATTATTAGATACGGTGTCGATATATGGCAAGATTATTAGATAGTGTGGTGAAATACGGCAAGATTATTAGACAGAGTGGCAAAATGTGCAGGATTATTAGATAGGGTTGCGAAATGTGGCATGGTTATTCGAAAGGATGGTGAAATACAGTACAATTATTAGACATGGCGGCGAAAAATGGCCGGATTATTAGAAAGGGTGGCGAAATATGGCAGGACTATTAGATAGGGTGGTGAAATACGGCAGGATTATTAGAAAGGGTGGTGAAATACGGCAGGGTTATTAGTTAGGGTTGCGAGATATTGCAGGATAATTCGATAGGGTGGCGAAATATGGCAGGTTATTATACAGGGTGGCGAAATATGGCAGGATTATTAGATAGGGTGGTGAAATACGGCAGGATTATTAGATAGGATGGTGAAATACGACAGGATTATTAGACATGGCGGCGAAATACGGCAGGGTTATTAGATATGGTGGCGAAATACGGCAAGATTATTAGATAGTGTGGTGAAATACAGCAGGATTATTAGATAGGGTGATGAACAGAATCAGAACTTCAAGACCTTACCTCTAGACTGGAGAAAGTAACAAGAACATATGGGATGGAAATTAATATAGAAAAAAGCAAGATATTGGTGAATAGCCATAAGAAACATGTTCCGACCAACATTACGTTAAATGGGCAAACGTTAGAAGAAGTTAACACCTTTAAATATCTCGGGTCCACTATATGTAGTGATGGAAGATCAAATAAAGAAATCAAGACAAGACTTGAGATGGCCTCAGCTGCCATGACAAGGTTGAATGTGATCTGGAAAAGTAACATCAGTTTTACTGTGAAGATCAAATTATACAAATCACTTGTATTATCTATTCTCTTGTATGGGTGTGAGGGCTGGACACTCACTGCAGATACGGAGCGAAGGATTCAGGCTTTCGAGCATAAATGTTACAGAAGAATTTTGCGCATTTGCTATAAAGAGCACAAAACAAATGTCTATGTTAGAGAGAAGATAAACACCTATGCAGGCCATCAAGAACCACTTTTGTCAATAGTGAAACGTCGAAAGCTTGCCTGGTTTGGGCATGTAAATCGTCATGACTCCCTTTCGAAAACGATCCTCCAGGGAACAGTCGAAGGTAAACGGAGAAGAGGAAGGCAAAGAAAATCCTGGGCTGATAACATCAAAGAATGGGCAGGACACGGTTTCTCCACACTTGTACGCATTGCTGAGAATAGAGAGCAGTGGAGGACCCTGTCTGCTGATGCTTCCACCATGGCACCCCTACGACCCATGACGGGTTATGGGTTGAGATGAGATGATGATGATGAAATATGGCAGGATTATTAGATATGGTGGCGAAATACGGCAGGATTATTAGATAGGATGGTGAAATACGGCAGGATTATTAGATATGGTGGCGAAATAAGGCAGGGTTATTAGTTATACTGGCGAAATATGGCAGGGTTATTAGATAAGGTGCCGACATATGGCACTATTATTAGTTAGGGTGGTGAAATACGGCAGGATTATTAGATAGGATGGTGAAATATGGCAGCATTATTAGATAAGGTGGCGAAATATGGCACTATTATTAGATAGGATGGTGAAATACGGCATGATTATTAGATAGGATAGTGAAATATGGCAGGATTATTAGATAGGGTTGCGAAATAAAGCAGGATTATTAGATAGGGTGGTGAAATACGGACGGATTATTAGATAAGGTGGGGAAATATGGCAGGATAATTAGATAGAGTTCGAAATATGGCAGAATTATTAGATAGGATGGTGAAATACGGCTGTATTCGTAGACAGGATGGCGAAATACGGCAAGATTATTAGATCGAGTTGCGAAATATTGGAGGGTTATTAGATAGAGTGGCGACATATGACAGGATTATTAGATAGTGTCGCGAAATAATGCAGGGTTATCAGATAGGGTGTAGAAATATGGCAGGATTATTAGATATGGTGGCGAAATATAGCAGAATTTTTAGATAGGGTAGCGAAATATGAGATCATTATTAGATAGTGTAGCGAAATATGTCAGGGTTATCAGATGGGTTGGCGAAATATGACAAGATTATTAGACAGGGTTGCGAAATATGGCAGGATTATTAGATAGGGTGGGGAAATACGGCAAGATTAGTAGACAGAGTGGCGAAATACGACAGGATTATTAGATAGAGCGGCTAAATATCGCAGGGTTATTAGATAGTGTGGCGAAATATTTCAGGGTTATCAGATAAGGTGTCGAAAAATGGCAAGATTATTAGAAATGGTGGCGAAATATGGCAGGGTTATTAGATTTTTTTTCCCCTTAACCAGCGGCACTTGGGCTTTCAGCCCTTCGGCCCAAGGGTTATTAGATAGAGTGGCGAAATACGGCAGGGTTATTAGATAGGGTTGTGAAATACGGCAGGATTATTAGTTATAGTGGCGAAATATGGCAGGATTATTATATAAGGTTGCGAAATACGGCACTATTATTAGCTAGGGTGGTGAAATACGGCAGGATTATTAGATAGGGATGCGAAATATCGCAAGATTATTAGATATGGTAGCGAAATATGACAGGGTTATTAGATAATGTGGCGAAATACTGCAGGATTATTAAAAAGGTTGGTGATATACGGCAGGGGTTTTAGATATGGTGGCGAAATGCGGCAGCATTATTAGATAGAGTGGCGAAATACTACAGGATTATTAGATAGAGTGGCGAAATATAGCAGGATTATTAGATAGTGTGGAGAAATATTGCAGGATTATTAGATAGTGTGGCGAAGTACAGCAGGGTTATTACATTGTGTGCCAAAATATTGCACGGTTTTTAGATTGTGTGGCAAAATATGGCAGGGTTATAAATTCGATGTCGAAATACATTAGTTTTATTAGATTGGGTGTTGAAATACGGCAGCATTATTAGATAGGGTGGTGAAATACGGCAGGATTATTAGGATGGTGAAATACGGCATTATTATTAGTTATAGTGGCGAAATATGGCAGGATTATTAGATACGGTGGCGAAATATGGCATGATTATTAGATAGGGTGTCAAAATATGGCAATATTATTAGATAGTGCAGTGAAATACGGCAATAATATTAGATAGAATGGCAAAATATGGCAAGGTTATTAGATAGGGAGGCGAAATGTGGCAGGATTATTAGACAGTGTCGCGAAATATGTCAGGGTTTTTATTAAGGGTGGCGAAATACAGCAAAATTATTAGATAGGGTGTTGATATACGGCAGGATTATTAGACAGAATGGTGAAATTGTGGTGGGTTTTGATGTTATGCAATGTTGTTGTTCTGTAGTACTATTGTACTGAATGAGGTCAGCTGTGAAGGTCCCTGATTATAACAAAGTTTGGGTTGAGTTATCAGGACACCTTTCTGCTACCACCTTATGACCTCAATCAGACCTATTCTTGACTAGTATGTATGATAGCCACGTCTAATGTCTAGGGTTATGCAAGTGTGGTGTGATGATAATTTAACACTAACCCTAATACACACACACACACACAAACAAATATTAAAGTCTATGTGATCAAATCAACAAACACCGGTTGTTAAAAGTTAGTAATATACAATTTTTTTAAATAACTTTATTAGTCCTATACCTAAGATTCTTTTGGTTAGGACTATCAAATCACATGAGATCAATTTATATATATATATCTGCATAAATAATAGGCATACTTAATTAACTAAAAGAGGACAATTTGTCCTTAATCATATATATTGTAGTTTTTATGGTATTGTAAAATTTCTAGCTATTTCTAAAGTGTTATGAGCTGGCTGGTTGGGGTGTTAACATCACACCCAGTCTTTGTCACAATGTTTCTTTTCTCTTGATACACTTTACTTCTTGACAGATAGTCTTTATTTATATTTCCTTTTCAGGTTTTATGAAGTGGAAAAGTTGATAAATTCTCCTCGTGCCAGGGCTTGTTTACTTATCTGGCACTGGAGGAGTGAACATAGATGTATGATCTGCCAACAGCCACTGTTGATCTTGTCCCAAAAGTAATAGGGTAGGCCGCGAGTACCTCTATCACTGCTGGAGTAACTTTTTCACACAGGAATCTGGCACCTGACTAGTGCCAGACAAAAACCCTGTAACATGAAAATTATGTTCTGTCTTAGCATAATACCTAATCCACCAATTTTACAAACAATACTATATTTAACCTAAAAGACCTGGATCAGATCTCTCTGACCAACTCAGCACATCTCCATAAAATGAGGTAACACTTTGTACAAGTTTTCATATTCATCTCCCTAATGTCTGCAACGCCTCTGCTATTCTCAATGATCTTTTTCCATACAATGTGATAGGTGATGTGATTCCTGGTGACAACCTATAAATATTTTACTACTACCTCTCTGGTAGCTTAATAACATGATGGAGCAACAAATAGGCTTGTATAAGTCTACTAATGACTTCTTTACTTACAGTCGTAATGTTTTCTTCATTACCCAAGTCAAACAACATAATTAATAGTATTAATAATGTTAATAATTTCGGTCTTACCACAAATTCAATGAATACACACAGGAACGTTGAATTAGCACAACCTCAGATGTACTGCTTGCTGGACTATGGCGCCCTTATACTTTTTATTATCTATATCTATATTCAAGGCACGTCACACTTCTCAGCTCTCAAGCGTCCTACTTCTATGAACAGTCTTCGTGAAAATGGCACCGAGCCTTCAACTTTCCCAGTAATCTAAACTGTTTCGACCAATGAGATCTAACTACTAAGTTTGTCAATTCAAATTTTTAAAACTAAGGTCCAATTTCGGTCCAATGTTAGTGTACCTCTGTCTGTCTGTCCGTCCGAACTTGGCATTCGTCAAAAATGGACTTGGTTTTGGCCTAACTCTACAAAAAAAATATTCAGTTTGAGCCATCCCATAATATTTTTCCCCCTTTCAAACTCCCCTCCCAATCATATTACCTCAGTCCTAACGTTCCCCTCTTTTGGACTTTGCCCTACCCTCTCATGCCTCTTTCCAACAACTCGTGCAAAAATACGTTACCGATAGCGAATGTCAGAACACCAGTGTGTTTGTCACTGTGTCTGTGACTATCTAGTATTATGACCATATCTTTGCTGTTAGTTGGACTATAGGGTAAATGAAAACATATTTTTTTGTCAGGAGACACTATGGCACCCGAATATATAAGTTTTATGAGCCTATGTATAATGGTTCAAAATTCCATAATTTTTTCCATGTTAGTCTTCAATAATATTGAAATCTATAAACTACCACCTGTTCACTTTTTTCTACCGCTATTTTCAAACTAAAAACGACAGTCTCCCGTATTACGTCAGAAATACGTCAGTTTTATAAGAGCTAAGGTTGTTTGCGTGACCCAATTGCCGAACATATTTTGAATTTGCGTCGTATTTTTTCAAACGACTAACGACAATATCGCGCTTTTGCTAGGTTTTAGATTCAAACCACGCGTGCAGACGGTATCATTTTTCTGTCTCTCCCTCTCTCACTCCGTCTGAACGAGTAGGCTTTTCGTGTCACAACGTTATAAACAGTTTTTCAAGGACACTAGAAAACGGTGGTACTATTTATTCCACAATACGGTCTGCTAAAATCAACGCGCTTGCGGCGTGGGTGAAGACGAAACTTCATAACTCCACTATTTTCATTTCTACCTTATTTTTATACTTACAATTAATAATTTTATCGGTGTATCAATGTACATCATCACAGAAATACGGCAGGATTATTATATATTGTGGTGAAATACGGCAGGATTATTAGTTATGGTGGTGAAATATGGCAGGTTTATTAAATATGGTGGTGAAATACGGCAGGTATTTTAGATAGGGTGTGAAATACGGTAGGATTATTAGATAGGGTAGCGAAATATGACAGGATTATTAGATAGTGAAGCGAAATATGTCAGGGTTATTAGATGGGTTGACGAAATATGGCAAGATTATTAGACAGGGTGGCGAAATATGGCAGGGTTATTAGATAGGGTGGTGAAATATGGCAGGATTAGTAGACATACATTCATAATCCTTCACTCCCAAAGGAGCATAGGCCTTCAACAAACACATGCCAAGTCCTCCTGTCACGTGCCATCATCTCAAGTTCTTTCCACGTTTTCCTTATGATTTTCACCTCTGTTTCCAGCTCTCTTCTCCATGTGCTTCTTGGTCTACCTCTGCCTCTCTTGCCCTGGGGGTTCCAGAACAAGGACTGCCTTGTAATGCTATCAACAGGTTTCCTCAGTGTGTGTCCTATCCATCGTCATCGTCTTCTTCTCATCTCTTGTTCAACTGGCACTTGTCTAGTTCTTGTCCTCAGTTCCACGTTGGTAACCTTGTCATACCATTTCAATCCCTCTATTCTACGCAAGCACCCATTTATGAATGTCTGTAGCTGTTTGGTAGTTGTCGTTGTTGTTATCCATGTCTCAGAGCCATACAATAGTACTGACTTCACATTTGAGTTGAAGATTCTTATTTTCGTGTTGGATCCGATTTCTCTTGATCTCCATATATTTCCCAATGCAATGAAAGCTCCTCTTGCTTTTTGTATTCTTATTTTGATATCACTGTCTGTCCCTCCAACTTTGTCTATATTGCTGCCAAGATATGTGTACGATTCTACATCTTGTATTGGTGCTTGTTCAACTTCGACCCTGTTATCATTACCTGCATTTATTCTCATTATCTTTGTCTTTTCCCTGTGTATTTTCAGACCCAATTGCTGTGACCTCTCATCGAGTGTTTTCAATTTATCCTGCATCTGATTACGGTTATGGGACAGAAGAGCTAAGTCATCAGCAAAATCCAGATCATCCAACTGCTTAGTCAGAGTCCACTGGATTCCATTTCTGTTGTGTGTTGTCGATGTTCTCGTAACCCAGTCTATTGCTTGTAAGAAAAAAAATGGAGACAAGAGGCATCCCTGTCGCACTCCTGTTCTTATCCCAAACGGTTCTGTAAGCTGTCCTTCATGAAGAACTCTGCATGTTGGTACGGGTAAATTTAGGAATATTATTATTTCTTCAGGAACCGTCCTCCCGACGTCCTGTGGTAAGAGTGCATTAGACTTAAGGCTTGACACTCCTTATTACAGTGGCCTGCTGAATACCCTCCAGGGTTCTCCTTGTATATTCCATTTGAGGAATTATAATATATTTAAATATGGCCAGTCACACACAAGCTCCCTGGCCCGCACCACAGGTACTCAGTAACAAGGCCTAACTTCTTGGCACAATTCATACATTTAATGACACAGTACTCCACATTGAGTATGGTACGACATCGTAGCTTTTACTAGCACATGTCTCTACTGTCCTTGATTCTGATAATCTCAGTTTTAATGGAACAGTCAACTTACGTGCCCAAGAATTCCATACACACTGCTAAGACTAATCTGACATTATACCGTTAATGAATGCATAAGGCAGTGTTGGTAATCGATCTTGCAGGTGCAATATAAAGATGCCCAAAGGCAATTAACACAATCTAAAATCAGGTCCTACTGGACACATTCCATGCATACTGGTCAAACGACACAAGCAGACTGCCGGTTAGAGACGCTAGCTTGTCCCAAATCAAAACTCACGTCTGCTATCAATTCAGAGCAGAAGTCAAGACGTCACTTCCTGCAACCACGGGATACCGTGTGTAAGCAATATATATCAGGAAGTGATCGAATA
Source organism: Oreohelix idahoensis (assembly GCA_024509875.1). NCBI lineage: Eukaryota > Metazoa > Mollusca > Gastropoda > Stylommatophora > Oreohelicidae > Oreohelix > Oreohelix idahoensis. Next base: position 122,766 of record JAMPIV010021938.1, read on the forward strand.
CAAAACATGATATGATATTTACTCATATCATTTACTCCCCCCCCCTCCTTGCACTAAAATAATGAAAAGGAACTTTTCATTATTTGCATAGTACAATCTAGAAGGTCACTGGAGAAACCATATGACAATATCCACAATCTCAACTGTCATCATCATTATAGCACCTAGAGTCGTGCTGCATAATAGACAATTTGACACACAAGGTGTGGTATTTAGTAATAATATTACCAAACCCATTATAGTTTAGAAGACACTCTTTTGACACAAATGTGAGGTAACTACATTAATTAGAAGGCAGTGAGGGAAAAGTCAATATGTCAGTCATGGCACTCACACAGCATACCATGTCAACAAAGGCCATAAGTCATGTCGGTCATGTACGTCTCCCTATCTATCAAATGAACTGCATAATAAGCAATCAACGACATGATAGATCATATGAGGCAGACAAATCAAAATATAAATGGTGACTGTGACATTATGTCAAAATAGTTATTAATATTTGCATGTATGCAATGTTATGTGGTGAATGACAATGTTAATGAGATGTCGTGTGAGGATATATTAATTAATATCCAAAGAAAAGAAGGTTATAGTTTATACTAAGTATATTCACGTAGTGACACATTAATAATATTGGACTATACAAAGTCCCCTCTGTAGCATTAGTTAGATGAATTAAAGTTCCCATAAGTAACCAGTTCACACTTATTCACACATCATTGTTATTGATGTCCATATATGTATATATGCACGAACGAAATAGTTCATTGAAAAGATCCATTTTTTTTTCACTATGTTGAATGTCGATGTTTGTCTCCCATGCAATAACGTATACAGCACAGATACCATTCTTCATACTGTGTTTGAGAATTTTATAAGTCACTGTTGAAATATAATGTCTCTGTTATGTCCCTTTTTGATATTTGGAGTAAGTCTTTCTAGTTATTTCCCTTTTTACTCAACGTTTGAGACAGTTAATTAGTGCAAATCATTTTGGAAATTGCAGCAAAGTATCTGACTTGTACCGACTTGGATCGTCATACTGCCAAAAGTCATTGTACAACGTGTATGAAGTAGCGAAGTATTGTTCTTGAGCAATTGCATTAGACATCATATGACGAACGCTTGAATATATATCTTGATTTAGGATGGACAGTAATTCATCATCATCATGTTGCTTGGCATAGTGTCTCTAGTTTTTCAACTGGTTTAAGTGCATGACGAAGCAATGTGGCTGTAATATCTGAAGTATGCACTATATGAGTTCAAAGAAGGCATGTGCCTTAGTTCATGATGCTACCTTTTTGTGAAATAATTCCTGACTTGTCCCAAAGGAAGTAGTGTTATTATTGAGCATCAAAGTTGGATTGAAGCAGCATTTGCGGAGACAAATGGCGATAGCGGATGCTTCACGCATCGTGATAGAACATCGGCCATCACGTTCACCTTTCCTTCGATGGGTTTAATCTGGTAATTATAGGGTTGAAGGGCCAGTGAGGCACGCGCTGCTTTAGCATTCTTGAATCTCGCTGTTTTCAGGTAAGAGAGTGCTCTCTGATCAGTTTCAAGTGTAAAGCTTGCACCCAGCAGGTAGCGTTGCAGTTTAGCGAAGCAGAAAACAAGAGCTAGCAGCTCTCGCTCAATAATTGGATATCGCTGCTCGGTAGGCGTTAGCTTCCTGCTAACATAAAGTGTCGGATGTAAACAGCCATTCCATTCTTGCAACAGCGAACCTCCAATGGACGATTTTGAAGCGTCGACTCTAAGAGTAAAATGTTTAGAAGGATCAGGCAATCTCAATATAGGCAACTTGGAAAACAGACATTTTAATCTATCCAAAGTTACATGACATTCTCGACTACAAACAAACCTATTTGGTGACTCTTTCTTCACCAGTGATGACAACACGGACGTATACTCTGCCAAATTAGGGATAAACTTGCGATAAAAGTTTAGGAGCCCCAGAATACTTCTAACCTGTTTTTTGGTCTTAGGTATATCAAGGTTTAGAATCCTAGAGATAGTAGTATCCTCTGTTTTCAAAAAACCTCCTCCTACTTTATAACCTAAAAAATGAAATCTCCTGAAATCCAATCTTAGTCTTAGATGGACGTGCAGATAAATTATGACGACGTAGAGTGGTAAGTAAGGATTGAATACCCTCCAAATGTGCATCCCATGATTGATGAAACAGACAAATGTCGTCAATGTAAGTAATTAGGTCGTCTCTGTCAGAGAAGAGTCGTCTCATCATGCGAACGAAGGTCGCAGGTGCGTTTACTAAACCAAAAGACATATAATTGAATTGAAAGAGTCCTAATGGGGTAGCAAATGCAGTATAAGGCTTGGATCGTTCCGTTAATGGCACTTGGAAATAGCCTTTAGATAGATCAAATTTTGAAAAAAACGTAGCAGAAGCTAGTCTATCTAATAAAGATTCCAACATGGGAAGTGGTTCCGCGTCCTGGATAGTCAAAGAATTTAGACGTCGAAAATCTATGCATATACGTATAGATTTGTCTTTTTTCCGGATTAAGACCATCGGAAAACTATAAGGGGAATGAGATGGAGAAATGACATTTAATTTCACCATCTGTTCTAGTTCCTCTTTAACCTGACATTGTAAATGAATCGGTATAGGATAAGGTTTCAACTTAATCGATTGAAAGTCTGTCAGAATGATATCATGTTCGATGATATCAGTGTGTCCAGGAATATCCGTAAGGACATCAGCAAAAGAACACAAGACTGAAGTAACCTGTTCTTTCTGAAAAGAAGATAAAGTTGGAGATATATCAACATCCTTCCAACTTTCAGTAGCTAAGGAATGAAGACTAGGTAACACTAATAGTGAGTCATTTCCATCAGACAAATCAGAATTTTCCTCCTGTATGACAGCCAAAGAAGAATGACGACTGACAGATTGATCAAGAGCTTCAAAGACTGGTCTTAGATATGGTGGGCGTGTATGAAACTGCTGTAACATATTGATATGAAAAGTTTTTTCTTTTCCATCTACTGAAACAATATAATCAACATCAGACAGTTTCTCCACGATCCTGTAAGGTCCTCTCCATGATACCAACAGTTTGTTATCTCTCTTGGGTAATAGTACGTATGCTTCATCTCCAGGCCAGAGTTGGCGTAATTTGCGGTTTTGGTTAATAAATAACCTTGCCCTAATAAGCTTTGCCTTTTCAGATGAACCTACTGCTATTTGGCATGCGTCTATTATTTTCTTCCTCAAATTGACCACATACTGATATGAGGTTTGAACCTCCTTGTTCATTTCAGCACCAATTAAAAGTTGTTTTAATATAGACATTGGGCCTCGTGGTCTGGCGCCAAAAACGAGTTCAAATGGACTAAAACCTGTATGTTCATTTTTTTATCTCTCGATATGCAAACAGAATAGCTGGGAGAACTCTGTCCCAATTTTGAGGATATTTGATAGTAACTTTATGTAACATTTGTTTTAAAGATCTGTTGAGAACTTCTATTTTTCCGTTGGACTGAGGATGGTATATTGAACTAAGAGATCTTTGAATCCCAAACATATCCATAACCTGTTTCATGGCATCTGAAACTAACTGAGTTCCTCTATCAGATAGAATGTTTTCAGGAAAACCTATTCTGCTAAAAATCAAAAATAATGCATCAGCAATATCTACTGTGGTGATGGTTTTTAAAGGTATAGCCTCCGGCCAGCGTGTGCACATATCTATGCAGGTCAATACATATTGATGACCTCTGGCTGATGTTACCTTCAAAGGGCCAATAATGTCAATGGCCATCTTTGCGAAGGGACGCAAAGAGATATCCGATGCTTGAATAGGTGCGTCATGTTTTGGTTTTCTGGTTGCTACACTTTGGCATGTGGTGCATGTACGACAAAATAATTTGACGTCTTTTGTAATGCCAGGCCAAAAAAAAATATGACAAAACTCTTTGTTTTGTTCTAGCAATACCTAAATGTCCTGCACATTCAATGTCATGTGCATGTCGTAAAATGAATGGTCGAAAACAAGCTGGTACCATAATCTGTTTCTTTAAGGAATTAGCAACTTGATAATTTCTTAGCAAAATACCTTTATTGATAGTATACCAGTGTTTTGCATAATCATCACCCATTACATCATTCAAATGAGCAATATGAAAAAATTTCTTTAAGGAAACATCATCTTTCTGTCTTTGTATAAAGGTTTCCTTATCAATGAGTTCCATCTGAAATAAATCATCATCAGTATTGACATCATTCATTACCTTAATATCATCATTATTTTCCTGTTGATAATGAGTTATATCATCATTATTATTTTCATCTTCTTCTTCTCCTTCCTCTGAAGTAACATCTTCCGTTATATCTTCAGGTAACACATTAACAACTGGTATGTGTTGATCATTGTTTATACGAGACTGAGCTCTGGTTGTCACAGCATTTGAACATAATAAATGTTGTCTTTCCCATTTTTCAATATCTTCCTGTGTACATTCATGCAATTTAGGTATGTTTCCCAAAATAATTCCAGCAATTGGACTGTCCAAGAGGCATACAAGTGTTCTTCCTGTAAAATATGGTGTATCCAAAAACACCTCAGCTGTGGGGTAATATTCCACAGTTCCTCCAAAAGTTATACATTTTACTTGTTTTCCGGTATAGTCCACCTTATCAACCAAGGCCTTGCGCACTCCAATGGTAGTTGCGCCCGTATCCCTGAGTAAAGATACTAGCTGATTATTGACAAAACCTCTATTCAAGATCAATGAACCAGTACTTTCAAAAGATGACATGACTGGGAGAGGATGTCCGCATAATAGTCTTGGCACTCCTTGAGGCTGAAATAAAGAATTGCAATTAGTGCAGTTATCACTGTTTGCTAAGTCTACACTGCATGAATTTGCATGTGCTACAATATCATCATGGTTCTGATTATTATCATGAACAATAGCATTGGTACGTTCAGTATTTCTTGATTGTCTGGGAGTATTGTTATGATAAGATCTTTTATTTGCATTCTGATCATTTCCTCTGTAAAATGATTTCTGCCCTCTATTTGATTTTGAGTTATATTCTCCTCTATTTTGCCAGTTATTGGACTTAAATGAGGTTTGTGGATAGTAGTTTTCTTCCTGATATGAATTCCAATTTCTTTGAGGTTGGTATTTATTAAAATTGTATCTACCTCTATTACCTAGGTGCATTGTCTTGGAATGAACTGGCCAATGCAGCTGGTAATGAGTCCTTTACATTGTTTTGCTCAATACTCTATTAGGATGTGCAACTTGATATTGACGTCCTAGGGTTTGTAGTTTAGTTAGATTCTCTGGTTTTCTTTCCTGCAGGAATGCAAGAAAATCAGTATTAATAGATAACAAAACCTTGTCCCTTAAAATTAAATCTGACAATCCCTCAAAAGTTTTTCAGTTTTGGATAATTCAATCCATCTAGAAAAATTTAATTTAACAGCTGAAATAAATTCAGTGAAATCTTTTCCAGAATCAGGGTACAAGGACCGGAATCTCTGCCTGTAACCCTCATCATCCAATTGGTACCGCTGAAGCAAAACAAGTTTGACAGCATCATAATCCTTTCTAGTTTGCTCATCCAAAGTAGAGACTACTGTTAATGGTTCACCCACCAATAAATTCATAAGTCTAACAGACCAGGTAGATTTGTCAATCTTAAACCCTTCACAATAAGTCTCATATCTGTTTAGGAAGCATGAGATGTCGTCTATGAACTGATTAAATTTAGGCAAATTAATCCTAATGGCGGTAGTATGATCTTTATTTTTATCTTCACCTACCCCAGTATGCAACAGTGGTTGTTGTAATTTTAGTTTTTCCAGTTCAATCTCAGCTAATCTTATAGCTTGTTGAGATTTACTTTCTTCTTGAGATCTGGCATAGGCTAATTTTTCTCTTTCAAGAGCCAACTCTTCTGATCTCCTTTTTTCCTCTAATTCACTTTCTTTTTCTTGTTTGTGCAGTTCCTCTTGTCTCCTTTTTTCAGCCAATTCCTCTTTGCGAAGTTCTTCTTGTCTGTTTACTTCTTTATCAATATAAGCTTGCAAAGCTGGACCTTCCAAATTAAGTTCCTTCCCAATCTTCAATAAATCCTTTAATGAAGTCATGGTTGCTTATTCCTGTGTTTCTCAATAATACACAATATTTTAACTTTTATGTATATGAATATGTCAGCTAAATATTCAATACTTCATCCACCAATCTCAGATCAACTTATAATTGCAATAGTAGATATTCAGATAAACAATATGGAGCAATGAAAAAAATAGAAACTACAACAAGTAAGAACAGCAAGACAGGGTTCGAGCAACTAAAGGAAATACAAATGGTTAACTAAGGAAATAACTATAATATATATATGAATTAATTTAAACTAATGCTCTAGTACAACTAGACAAGACAAGACGCATATCACAACAATTATGACATCTATGAAATGAAAGATACTCAGAGGAGAATAGACAATATTACAAACAATAATGCAACGAACTAAATAAAATATAACAATGACAGTACTTATGAGAACAAACAATAGGTAAACATGACTACACAGCTAACAAAAATGGATCTGTTAAATTCAAGAGAGGCAAACTTTTATACAACCAGCAGAATATGCTGGGTCCTCTATCTGAATCACACAGATACTGCCCTACAGAACACTTGATTTGCTCATTCGACCTAGCTTTCGCGGTATTGAATAACACAAATCAAGTCCCTCCATCCTGCCCGCTAGTTACAAAACCAAAAACACGTAATGAAAACACATATGGTGAAGTCAGATATCAGGCAAACAGATTGTATTTACAGCCAAGCTGTATGTAACAATAAACAGACTTATCTGTTGCCAAGAAAACAATCCTTCTTGAGACTTCGACAAGCAAGGAATGTAGTGATGATCGTAGCCTAGGCTTTGGTTAGGCCTAGGATTGCTTCATGCTGACATTGAAGGACATCGATCTGGTCCATGATTTTTGACAGAATACTTGATTCTTGGATAAAGATAGTCAGTTCCTATGACTTATGTGTAAAAATGGGTCACTTTTATAACTTAGTGACAACTTGAGGCACATTCATGTTGATGGAAATCCCTTCCATTCATAAAAAAGTTTGGCAGACGATGCGTGCCGCCATTTTGAAAACATAGTCCTCGACTTGTTAGGCGTTCTTCGGCTTGTAAGGCATTCATTAGCTTGGCCCCCAGAAATGGTACGGGTAAATTTAGGAATATTATTATTTCTTCAGGAACCGTCCTCCCGACGTCCTGTGGTAAGAGTGCATTAGACTTAAGGCTTGACACTCCTTATTACAGTGGCCTGCTGAATACCCTCCAGGGTTCTCCTTGTATATTCCATTTGAGGAATTATAATATATTTAAATATGGCCAGTCACACACAAGCTCCCTGGCCCGCACCACAGGTACTCAGTAACAAGGCCTAACTTCTTGGCACAATTCATACATTTAATGACACAGTACTCCACATTGAGTATGGTACGACATCGTAGCTTTTACTAGCACATGTCTCTACTGTCCTTGATTCTGATAATCTCAGTTTTAATGGAACAGTCAACTTACGTGCCCAAGAATTCCATACACACTGCTAAGACTAATCTGACATTATACCGTTAATGAATGCATAAGGCAGTGATGGTAATCGATCTTGCAGGTGCAATATAAAGATGCCCAAAGGCAATTAACACAATCTAAAATCAGGTCCTACTGGACACATTCCATGCATACTGGTCAAACGACACAAGCAGACTGCCGGTTAGAGACGCTAGCTTGTCCCAAATCAAAACTCACGTCTGCTATCAATTCAGAGCAGAAGTCAAGACGTCACTTCCTGCAACCACGGGATACCGTGTGTAAGCAATATATATCAGAAAGTGATCGAATACAAAACATGATATGATATTTACTCATATCACATGTCATGTCTTCATATGTTTTCTTTATTAAATTAATGATCTTCATGGGAACTCCATAATGCCTCATCAATTTCCAAAGTGATTCTCTGTCTACACTGTCAAATGCCTTTTCGTAGTCCACAAATCCGATGTATAGTGGAGAATTCCATTCCAGACTTTGTTCAACTATTATTCTCAAAGTGGCTATCTGGTCTGTACAGGATCTGTTTTGTCGAAAACCTGCTTGTTCATCTCTCAGTTTCTTGTCTATGGACTCTTTTAATCTTTCAAATATAATCCTGTTTAATACTTTTCCTTGGCACTGAAAGTAACATTGTTCCTCTGTAATTTGTGCACTCTTGTAAATTTCCCTTCTTAGGCAACTTAACCAGATATCTTTCTTTCCATTCTGCTGGTATCTCTTCCTTTTCCCAGACTTTACCAAGTAATTTATATAACATCTCTGTAGCCGTGTCAATATCTGCTTTGATGGCCTCTGCTGGAATGCCATCAGGTCCAGACGCTTTTACATCTCTTAGAAGCGTTATGGCTTTCTTTATTTCTTCCTTCGTTGGTCTTTCACCGTTAATTTGTAGCTCTTCTTAGTAGACAGAGTGGCGAAATACGACAGGATTATTAGATAGAGTGGCGAAATATGGCAAAGTTATTAGATAGTGTGGCGAAATATTGCAGGGTTATCATATAGGGTGTCGAAATATGGCTAGATTATTAGATATGGTGGCGAAATATGGCCGTTTATTAGATAGAGTGGCGAAATACTGCAGGATTGTTAGACAGGGTGGTGAAATACGGCAGGGGTTTTAGATATGGTGGCGAAATGCGACAGCGTAATAGATAGTGTGGCGAAAAATTGCAGGATTATTAGATAGTGTGGCGAAATATTGCAGGGTTATCAGATAGGTTGTCGAAATATGGCAAGATTATTAGATATGGTGGCGAAATACTGAAGGATTATTAAATAGGGTTGCGAAATACAGCAGGATTATTAGATATGGTGGCGAAATACGGTAGGATTATTAGATAGGGTGGTGAATTCTTGTGAATAAGAGCAAGTAACCCGCCAAAATACAACAGACAATAATTTGTGTTACTGTCTCTGCTGCATGTCCCGACGACCTGTTTTTAATTATTCTGTGGTTAGTTCATTTTTTTCCATTTAATTTCTACATCATCAGACCAAACGTTTAGTCAATGCACGGCGAAAAAAATCGAAAAGTCCGCGTGCTCTTTTTAATGTTTGCTCAATTTAGTTTTCACAGAGCAATGCGGGCTTTTCCTATATGTTTCCGAAAAGCTGTCGGGATCGTTTCATAGTTCGTTACCGTACATTTCACTTAGGCAATTAGTAATATGTGGATAGGGCGTGAGAGGAAAGTAGCATTTCCGTCTGAGCTGTGTTACATACTGACAATCATCTTTTTCTTGTGACGCAGGCGTGACTGGTCCTTGTCACGTCACCTCTCGTGACTAGCTGTTCCTTCATCAATGTTGAAACGTGAATTCACCCCTTAGCTGATTATGAAGGACCATTGTTTAAACTTTACTTCTGGCAGTCTTCTTAATACTTTTACTTTCCAATATCATTCTTTATAAAAAGAACATATCATTCTTGATCATTTCTATATCTATTTGTATGTCATTCTATCTCACTCTCGTTCTTTCTCTGTCTGTCTGTCTGTCTGTCTGCCTGTCTCTGTCTGTCTGTCTGTCTGTCTGTCTGTCTGTCACGAAATTGTCTCCCCTGCTCTACAGAGGTGTTCCAACAATGATCAAACGTAGAGCATAAAATGACGGTCTTCAAAGGTATCAATCTTCACTCAAGATTACTCGCTTCAGAGATACAAATAGAAAAATAATGCTTCTATTTCAGGTAGCCTCACTAGAATTTTAAGAAAGCAAGCATAACAACTGAGATCAGCTAAGATGTCATGAACATTTTGTCTTCCCGCCTTTTCTGTGAGGAAAAAATAATTTGCTCTTATTTTACAACCCCCAAGAGAAATGATTCAGTAAAATATTACTTTAACAGCTCTGTATGGTTATGTGTTTGAAATAACCGAGTCATATAGGCGCAGTTCACTCAATAATGATTAAATCAACTATCAATTTTTATTTACAGATAACAAATTTAATAATCAATTATAGTTAATAAAGTTAAAATAGAGTGGTTTATGAAAAAAGACGCACCGATGTTTCCATCACTGATAGTGACTTTGAAGTGGCTATCGTTAAAAAAAATTTTGTGTTGGGTTCCGTCACGTTTGGTTCCCAAGGGTGTTGTTGACTGTTCCGTCAGTCGTCAAATTATGTGGCAGTAGCACGTCACTGGCAGTATAGCTGGAGGTAACCACTCCAATTGTCGAGGCAAGCGCCTTCAAGACCCGTCTGATGTAGACGTCTAGAGTAGATTGCTGGCAACTTGAACCACAGACCTGAAGCACAAACTAGTACCACAGACTGAGAGAAAACAAATGTTTCTTCTAAGTATAGAGTCTCCTGACATGATAATCATGTCCCCTCCGTTTCCATTCCACTATTTCATCTTCCTCAAAAACGTTACACTGCCTGAGCATTACTGTTAAGCCCAGTCAGTCGGGTGAATGTGCGTTTGGATAACGGAAAATGACTATTGCATTATTTAAACATTTTTGAATATACACATAAACTTAATAAAATATCAATATAATAAATATGTACACCATTATGTCATCATCACCCACTGCCTGCTCTACATGGGGCCTGGTGCTACTTCTGCTTTTGGGTTCCTTGGGATTATATTAATCATCACACAACTATCAATTGACAGTATAATCTCCTCCCAGATGTTATTTCATTGTAATTGTTTATCACAGCAAAGTTCATCTGCCTGTGATGAAGTCTGAAACCTATCTCGGCCCTCATAAAAAATATTCCATCGTACAGAAATTCCGAGAAGTCAAACAACAAATCAAAACCGCAGCTCGGTACATGCAATGCTAATATTTTGAAAGGCCTTGTAGTATGAAGACGAGAAAGTGTAGATGTTGACAACTTTTCGAAAGGCAATGCGCAGTTATGAACAGAACATATCAATGATGAACATAATTCAATAATAGGGATCATTAGCTATTGCAGATATCTATAATTGCACTGGAAGTGGTGTAGAATCGGAGAAAATGTGTATTTAAGGCATCGAAGCATGAACCATGTTGTGCTTTGCCATGTTTAGGCTACTCCAGTGAAAAGTCGGATTAATCTATACATAAAAAAGATACTGCAATAGATAGAGCTTAGCCCGACGAATAATGTAAGCTCTGGTTGAAGGAAATCCGTTCAGAGATAAAGAAACTAGAACGATTTCATGTTTTTCATACTAGCACAGAATGCCTAAGATTTTCACTTTTTCTATACAAAATACTTTGGCTTTGATGCTTTCTCGTACGGGAAACCTTGACCTATAAAAGGTGGAAGGTACCAATAGTCATACACTTGCCTCACAATTCAAAACTTCAGACACGAGCGAAATCGTCTACTACCAGACTCCATTGCTATCTGCAAGGTAACACATTCTGTAGAGCCATTTAAAGCCGATCTGCATGTATTTGAGGGTAAGAAAGAATGTAATTACATATGTATATATAATTATATTATTAATATGTATCTTTTAGAAGTGGATAAGTGTGTGGGAAATCACTGTGTAATTCTTGGAAGGAATTCAAACATGTGTTAGCTCAATTAAATTGTGAAATGAAAGCAGATGGACGTGTAGATTGTGATGTTAGTTTTAAGAAAGTATTTTGAAGATGTTAAGCTTGCTGGAATGGACCACCTTATTGGAAAGAATAAAAGAAACTATTTTACTGTATAAATTGAGTTATAACATAACTCTTTCCACAAGGCCATCTGATTGTAAGGAAGCAAATTATGGACAACCTGTAACCAGAGAGTTACTGGAATAGTATACTATTAAAAATGAATTATGTTATTTTTGACTTGCTATGATTCTCATGAAAAACCACATCTTATCTGATCTGTCTCATTGTTACGGATATCATATACCGTAACAATTCGGTAACTCTCATCTTACCTCCTGACTGGTTAGGGAGTCAGTGAGGGATACTACGTAGATTATACATAAATATATTATATTTCAGGTTATATCCTGCCTTGAAGAGTTTATTAAATTCTACGTGCCTAGGTCAGCAAGAAGAAGCTTTTGTTGTTCTGAGCCCTTGTGAAATGTCAGCGGGTCTTCAACAGTGCCAGCTTTAAGATTGGAAGAACCGCAGTTGTGAGATTCTTTCCATTTCCATTACTGGGCCAGGCCTAGAAGAACATTTCGAAGATAAGTAGCTTTGTTTGGGGCTACTTGACTTTACAAAAAACCATTCCACACAAAAGAAATTAAAAACTAAAGATTATAAGAATCTAAAGACTATGGAACATATACCCTACGAGTTTATTCTTTACAAGTGAACATTGAAATGATGAAACAAGTATGTGGTGTTAAAGAACATTAGCAAATGCCAATATAACTTGTGAGATAATACTATTAACATTTGTTCAAGTTTAGCACAGAAGAAAGACAGTTTTCATCAAAGATCAAGAAAACAGATGAAGATGAACTTTAATTAACTTTAAATGTAATATAAATACTCGACAGTGATACTATATATATATTTTTAATCAATTTGATTTAATTTGAAAATTATCCAACAGAACAAAGAAAGATCCTGTACATAAACAAATTATAAATTGTACCAACAGTCTTTATTGAATTATTTAAGTTTGGTTCTTAATTCTTGTTGGTTAGTTAAGTACCCCTAGCAGAGTCAGTGTCTAAGGTTAGTCTGGAGAGGGGCACCATAGGAACCTAAGATAGTACATTACCATCTCATCTAAGAACCTATACAGCTTGACACTACCTTTGATGTCGATACACCATTACTCTTTTCAGAGAATGGTTAATTTCTGTTAAGACCAGTCTCTTATCTGGCACTATCCTGGTATCATCTGACACATCTATTTTTCCAGGATATCATCATCATTATATATTTCCTCTCGCTACACTGCCAAAAGTATTACATCACTTTCCGTGTCTTAATCTTCAGCAAGATGGCCATTTTCTACATTCCAGTTAGATCTGCCGTGTATTTGGGCGTGACTTGTTTGCAAACTTGCACCTTATCATGCGGCAACCTGGTAGTGTGTATCTTTCGAGATAAGAAGTCAGAGTCAACAATAGGATGTTGCTCAGTGTAGACTTACTCCTTATGAAGCTAGCGATAAGCGAAAAATCAATGTGGCAAGTTCACTCCTTTGCTACGCGTCACCGATAACAAAGGAGAAAATAACTAGGAGAGAGGGATTTGTGAGAGATGTGACAAGATGTGATCAGAAAACCTTGAGCGATGAAAGCGAAACTACAATAAAGAACGAGTGAGTGTGATGATGTACATTGATACACCGATAAAATTATTATTTGTAAGTATAAAAATAATGTAGAAATGAAAATAGTAGAGTTATGAAGCTTCTTCTTCACCCACGCCGCAAGCGCATTGATTTTAGCAGAATAGATAGTACTATCGTTTTCTAGTGTCATTGAAAAACTATTTATGACATTGTGACACGAAAAGTCTATTCGTCCAGACGGAGTAAGAGGGGGGAGAGACAGAAAAATGATACCGCCCGCACGCGTGGTTTGAATCTAAAAATTAGCGTAAGCGCGATATTGTCGTTAGTCGTTTGAAAATACGACGCAAAGTCAAAATATGTTCGGAAATTGGGTCACGCAAACAACCTTAGCTCTTATATAAGTGACGTATTTCTGACGTACTACGGGAGATTGTCGTTTTCAGTTTGAAAATAGAGGTAGAAAGAAGTGAACAGGTGGTAGTTTCTAGATTTCAAGACTAACATGGAAAAAGGATATGGAATTTTGAACCATAATACATAGGCCAATAAAACTTATATATTCGAGTGCCATAGTGTCTCCTGACCCATAATATGTTTTCAGCTACACTATAGTCCAACTAACAGCCAAGATATGGTCATAATACTAGATAGTCACAGACACAGTGACAAACACACTGGTGTTCTGACATTCGCTATCGGTAACGTATTTTGCACGAGTTGTTGAAAAAGAGACATGAGAGGGTAGGTCAAAGTCCAAAAGAGGGGAACGTTAGAACGGAGAGGTACATGTAATATGATTTGGAGGGGAGTTTGAAAGGGGGAAAGATATTATGGGATGGCTCAAACTGAATTTTTTTTTTGTAGTGTTAGGCCAAACCGACAGAAGTACACTAACATTGGACCGAAATTGGACCTTAGTTTTAAAAATCTGAATTGAGAACCTTAATAGTAGATCTCATTGGTCGAAACAGTTTAGTTTACTGGGAAAGTTGAAGGCTCGGCGCCTTTTGACTAAGACTGTTCATAGAAGCAGGACGCTTGATGCTGAGAAGTGTGACGTGCCTTGAATAAATATATAATTAATAAAAAGTATAAGGGCGTCATAGTCCAGCAAGCAGTACATCTGAGGTGGTGCTAATCAACGTTCCTGTGTGTATTCATTGAATTTGTGGTAAGACCGAAATTATTAACATTATTTATATTATTAATTATGTTGTTCGACTTGGGTAATGAAAAACATTACGACTGTAAGTAAAGAAGTCATTAGTAGACTTATACAAGCCTATTTGTTGCTCCATCATGTAATCAAGCTACCAGAGAGGTAGTAGTAAAATATTTGTAGGTTGTCACCAGGAATCACATCACCTATCACATTGTATGGAAAAAGATAATTGAAAATGGCAGAGGCGTTGCAGACATTAAGGAGAGGAATATGAAAACTTGTACAAAGTGTTACCTCATTTTATGGAGATGTGCTGAGTTGGTCAGAGAGATCTGATCCAGGTCTTTTAGGTTAAATATAGTATTGTTTGTAAAATTGGTGGATTAGGTATTACGCTAAGACAGAACATAATTTTCATGTTACAGGGTTTTTGTCTGGCACTAGTCAGGTGCCAGATTCCTGAGTGTAGCAGTTATAATCCAGTAGTGATAGGGGTACACGCTGCCTACCCTATTACTTCTGGACAAGATCAAGAGTGGCTGTTGGCAGATCATACATCTATTTTCAATCCTCCTGTGCCAGATAAGTAAAAAAGCCCTGGCACGAGGAGAATTTATCAACTTGTCCGCTTCAATAAACCTGAAATGTATAATAAATAAAGACTTACTGTCAAGAAGTAAAGTGTATCAAGAGAAAAGAAACATTGTGAAAAAGACTGGGCGTGATGTTAACACCCCAACCAGCCAGCTCATAACACTTTAGAATTAGCTATAAATTTAACAATACCATATATATATATATATATATATATATATATATATATATATATATATATATATATATATATATATATATATATATATATATATATATATATATATATATATATATATATATATATATATGATTAAGGACAAATTGTCCTCTTTTAGTTATGCAATTATGCCTATTATTTATCTATATATCAATTGAGCTCATTTGAGTTGACAGTCCTAATGAAAAGAATATTAGGTACAGGACTAATAAAGTTATAGAAAAAATTGTATATTACTCAACTTTAAAAAACGGTGTTAGTTGAATCGATCATGAAGATTAATATTGGTGTTTGTGTGTGTGTTTGTGTAAGTAATTACCATCACACCACACTTTCATTCCCCTAGACATTAGACGTAGCTATCAGACATACTAGTCAAGAATAGGTCTTATTGAGGTCATAGGGTGGTAGCAGAAAGGTGCTCTGAAAACTCACCAATAATTGTTATATTCAGGGGCTTTTACAGCTGACCTCATTCAGTACAATAGAAATAAATAACCACAACATTTCATAACATCAAAACCCACCACAGTGAGAAAAAACAAAAAGAAAGGCGCAGGAGAAAAAGGAAGCAGGTCCTTATATTTTATATCGATATCACTTTTTATGAGAATGGAGGTAGAGACACCAACTGCTACCCTAAGGTGGTGTCTGAAACTTCATCAACTAGGGTAATTATTGTGTCAGACTCTCAGTCCATGCTTCGGAAGATCCAGAATGGATATCTACTGCATGAATGAAAAATATCCATAGAAGCCTCGAGTCTTCAGGAACTGGTGTTGATCTACTGCCGTGGTCATGCACGGCTACGTGGCAATGAGAGAGCTGTCAGATTAGCTTCGAGAGCACTCATAGTGGTGACACTATAAATGGATAAGGGAGAGATACTAACGACTATTGACGATCGCTTGTTACAGAACGACACTGCAATAATTGAAGCAACACGGCTGTTGAAATTTGGCATCCAATGTAAGACCAGCAGTTATGGACGTATAAGATAATGCATCCGTCTTGTATACAACCAGTGCGCAACAGGAACAATTGGCATTCCTACCTTTCAGTATATGCTGAGGGAGACTAAGTACCTACGGGTCTGCCCAGACTGCTGTGATGTTGGTTCTGATCAACGTTAACAATATCATTCTTGTCTATTTCATTGTCAGGTATTTAAGCAGCAGTCAGTTGTAGGCTAATCTAAATTCAAATATTTTTATCTACCTTATCAGTCTTGCACTATGTAACTAGAAATATTTTAACCAGTTTTTTCATGTTCGATTAAAAGTTACAGAGAATGCGCTGAGCAAATTATCCATCATTTTTCTTTCTGCCAGGTACTCTCCAGCTGGTATCGCTTTCCTTATCGCAGCCAAAATTGTAGAAATGGAAGATTTCTCGGTCCTACTTGGCAAAGTTGGCTTGTATTTCATCACAGTCGTCATCGGCTTGGCCATTCACGGCGCGATAGTTTTACCGTTTCTTTATTTCATCCTGGTTAGGAAGAATCCTTACACGTTTATATACGGAATATCACAAGCATTGGCCACAGCTTTCGGGACGTCATCCAGGTAAGATAGCGATCTACAAAGTAAAATAAATTAAACTAAGATAACATGTCATATCATCATCATCATAACCCTCCACTCCCAAAGGAGCATAGGCCTTCAACAAACACATGCCAAGTCCTCCTGTCACGTGCCATCATCTCAAGTTCTTTCCACGTTCTCATCATTTTCACCTCTGTTTCCAGCTCTCTTCTCCATGTGCTTCGTGGTCTACCTCTGCTTCTCTTTCCCTGTGGATTCCAGAACAAGGACTGCCTTGCAATCCTATCAACAGGTTTCCTCAGTGTGTGTTCTATCCATCGCCATCGTCTTCTTCTCATCTCTTGTTCAACTGGCACTTGTCTAGTTCTTGTCATCAGTTCCACGTTGGTAACCTTGTCATGCCATTTTAATCCTTCTGTTCTACGCAAGCACCCATTTATGAATGTCTGTAGCTTTTTGGTTGTTGTCTTTGTTGTTCTCCATGTTTCAGAGCCATACAATAGTACTGACTTCACATTTGAGTTGAAGATTCTTATTTCCGTGTTGGATCCGATTTCTCTTGATCTCCATATATTTCCCAATGCAATGAAAGCTCCTCCTGCTTTTTGTATTCTTATTTTGATATCACTGTCTGTCCCTCCTACTTTGTCTATATTGCTGCCAAGATATGTGTACGATTCTACATCTTGTAGTGGTGTTTCTTCAAGTTCAACCGTGTTATCATTACCTGCATGTCACATAGTAGGAGATATATCATGACTTTGACTATATTAGTGCTATTCACAAACACCTCAGAAACTGAGACCAGACTTGGAATATCAATCAATCAATACCCTTTAGGTCCCCGAAGGAGCATATGCCTTCAACAAACAAGTGGCAATTCTTCCTGCCGTGCACCATCAGCTGAAGGTCTTTCCAAGTCTTTCCTAGTCATGTTTACTTCTGTCTCCAAGTGTTCTTCAGTCTGATTCTATTTCTCGTGTCCTGGGAATTCCAGAACGAGGCCTGGTAATGCTATCAACAGATTTTCTCAGTATGTGTCAGGGACAAGCGAACTAAAATAGACGATAAAGATTATGAGAACTTAAGTTAAATACATTTAAAAAATTGTTTTTAACATAAATTGAGCGCGATGAAATGACGGAAGAACTTCGACATAAACGTGACAATGAAAAGATGCTCTTTCATCGACTATCTCTTAGAATATCACACAAGAGAACGACATATATTGGAACTGAAAGGTCAAGAGATTTACTGGAATTAGTCGGTCGAAGTATACTGTCAAGGCAAGAAGCAAAAATTCCAGGCTATCAGTTGCAGTTAACTGCGATATGGACTCCGGCTGGGGCTTTTGATTTATTCGTGAGTAGTAGCTATACGGCACTGCGTCCATAAATGAACAAAAGTTAGTAAAAATATCATAAGCTCCACAAACATATAAACACAATTACATTTTTTTTTTCAATTCAAGCTCAGCCACAATGCCAGTCACACTGAGATGTTTGGAACACAACAATCACGTGGATGCTAGAGTGGCGTCATTCGTCATCCCCGTCGGGGCCACCATCAACATGGATGGTACTGCTCTGTATGAAGCAGTAGCAGCTCTCTTCATCGCACAAGTCAATAATCAGAACATGAACTTTGGACAAATCATTACCATCAGGTAAGTCTGTGCAAGGAAACCATATCGTTTTTCTATTCAACTGCTTGAAGGGTGAATGTTCAAATTTTAAAGACCTTGCGGTCAGGAATACGTACGTATACACGTGCCCCCAAGAGCTCCGGGCCCCTAGGCTTCAGTCTATTTAGCCAAATGGATAATTCAGCCCTGGCTTAAAAGAAGAAACATTAGGTTTGTGAGTGTGGGATACTGAATAAATGGAAGCAGGAGGTTGTTGTGATGTGTATTTATATTGTGTGTGCTACATGTTTACATTATGTGTGTTACATATTTATATTATCTGTGTCACGGGTTGCCTCCCCTTAGCTCTGCAGTAGTGGTCCAGCAGCGGCCAAAACTCAAGAGTAACTAATGTGGGTCTTCAAAGGTGTCTACCTTCCCACAAGATTACTCCTGGCAGAGTTGTAGGTAGAAGGGCAATGATGCTTCTACCTCGGCAGTATTCACAAGATATTCAGACAAAGCGAGAACAATGCTGCATGAGGCTGAGCAAATGTTAACTCTAGTATCTGCCGTCAACCTTTGTGAAGGGTAGGGTTTTCTTATAATTCGTTAGCTCGTTTAAGCCCACAGCTGAGTTAAGTCAGCGACATTCCTCTTATTATTATATAGCTGTGTTTAAGTGTATTTACGAAATTGTCTGAGACATACGGATGTAGTACATTCAAAATGATTAAATCAACTTTAGATTTGTCTTTATACAAGTTACAAATTTAATAATCAATTATGTTTTGACAGTTATAAAATGAATAATTCCTTATAGACAAAGTTGTCATCACTAGGTGATGTTATGGCGTTAAAATTCGATAGTTCACTTGGCAGCTTTTATGTTTCTACTTAGCTGCCAATGAGTTTGTCTGTTCTGCTCCAGCTGATGTTTGGTTCTTTGTAGATGGATGCCTGATTCACACTCGTCACTGGTCAAGTTTGAAAGTTGTAGCACGTTCCAAGAAGTGTCAGTGAGTAACTACCAAGCTGGTCTCGCAACTGTAAGACCCGTCTGATGATGGTGTCTAGCGTCGACTTCAGGCCACTTATACCCTCACTTGTTCCAGAGATAGTACCCTCAACTGGTATCACCAACTAGTGTCACAAAAGAAGAGAAAAAAATACCCTCTTGAGTATTGCGTTTTCTGACACATACTTATGTGTCCCCCTCTTCCTACTCCACCATCCCATCTAGCTCAGAACTGTTAGCCTCGCTGAGAATTAATTTTAATCCCATTGAGCGGAAAACTTTCTTTACATTTAAATTGAATAGATGTATATTTAACTTTACATTGGTTGACAAAGTTAATAATGTAAATTGAATATGTTTCCTTTTACATCTACCATGCTTGAAAATGTTAACAATATAGATTGCATTTGTTTACATTTACATCTACACTGTTGAAAATGTTAATAATGTAGATTGTGTACAACATTTGTTTCATCATTCACTCCCTGCTCCATATGGAACTTGGGACTACCTCTGCTTTTGGTTCTCTGTAAGTAACTCGCAATAAAGCAGTCACCAGCGCTGGCAGTTGTGATTCATGAAATCATCATTCTATATGCTGAGGTTGCCAGCCTCAAATGACTGATAACCACTAGTAATTTTCACATATTAATATTCAAATATCAAAATATACATATTAGTTCACATGTTAATAATGCAAAATATATAATTTAAAATGTACAACTTTCGCCAATATTTAGACCCATAGACTGCTGGCTCAGAGAAATAATTTAAGGCAGCTTGACGATGCCTCTTACACGGGTCTTTCAGCAATAAGTTCCCACCTTGACTTTGGGTTACAGTTTCCTCAGATTCCGGTTTTCCGTGTTAAAATGGTATAGTTTTCCTGGGCTATAAGTCCTCAAGATGATAAAACAAGGCCAGGTCTGGTAAATGAAATCTACTGCTATTCTTAACTCTGGCAAGGTCTGGTTGTCTTCTTGGCGCGAGGTGAATTTTCACAGTGTTCTAAACTTACTAAAGTGTCAGGTTATATAGCCCTTCGCTACTCCCGCAGTACTTTGTTAAGATTTAGGTAGGGTCCAGTCAGGAATTTTGTACTTCCTATGTTTCGAATGCCCTCCAATAGTTTCAAAACCTGTGTGTTTTGGTGGGGTAATTCAAAATATTTTTACTAGGAAATTTCTGTGCGTTAATACAAAGGTCATGTCTTCCAAATATGGAAGTGAGATTTCCGTACTATTTTCAAATACAGCTCCTTATTTTTATCTAAAGTAAAATGTTCGTAATGAGTCGTGCAGGAAGCAATTATGTCATGTCGAGTCTGTCGAATGCTTGCCAGCAGGTTGATAATTTATCGCCTGGCACTCCCAGGTAAACACAATTCGTCATATTATCATCTGGACGAGAAAATCACACTCGCCTTATCAGTGATTAAACAAATTCGCTGGCCGATTTTTCGTGTGAAACAGGCGGTCTCGTATATAAGAATATTTATCACAGGATTGTCGATTAATGTTGCATCATCCGACTACTCTTAACAAAGTCAAACGGGCAAACAAACATGACGACTTATTACTGAAAGGAGTGTACGGTGATATGAAAATACCAAATATCTGCTTGATAGCAGAGAAAGAAATGTGCCGACCACGGCAATTTCACGTAATCAGTACGCACAACAAATGTAACTGAATACGGCCGGAAAGGACAAGAGATCGACCCAAAAATTAAGTGACAATTTGAACAGTACGCGTTTGTACAAGGGTGGCTAGCGCCTCTTAAAAACTAAGTATCAATGCCCTTATAACATACATGTATAAAACATATTTTTACTACAAGAAATAATAATCACAGCAAAAAGCCATTACCACACGTACTGATTGTAGGGTGATGATTAACTCTTAAAGTACGAGACGCAAGTATTTGGAGCAGATTTTTCCAGTCGTTTTTTATGAGAATCTAATTTTCAGGGCTGATATATTTCAAATGCGTTTATGCTTCATTTTTTTCAAATTTTATTAACCCTTATTTAATTTCCGTTATATCTATGTATAGCATTACGATACTCTTTAAACATTTGGAGAGACCTTCCAGCTCTAACACTTTACAGAAAACTCCAAGCAACTGAAAATTCCTTGTATCAAACATGGAAAAACGACTACCTACTATAAAAGTTACAAGTAATGTAAATGAAAATGACTAATCAAATTTATTTATGTGTCTACAAAGACATTAGCCGATTGAACTTTCAAGGTGTCTCGGATGAAGAGAAAGAAAAAAGTAGAACTACTGCACACTTAAGTATTTCGTACAATGCGACTAATAGGAGGTTGTACACGAGATTTGGTTTGGTTTTTTAAGGACCATCTTCATTGCACACGGACAACTCCATCAGTGTTCCGATCGCCTCCCTTAGATCACACAAGGAGGATCTCAGCACAGTGCACGAACTCCGTAGCACCTGCGAGGATACCAATGTGTGTATACAGGAATCATACATTCTATGAATATTTGTGTGGTTAGGTAGGTTTTCTAATTTTTTAAATTTTGCCAGGGCAGCGGCCCTATGGCCTACTCTTTACGATATCCAACTGCCGATGGATTTTTAATGAGCACAACGTGCACACGGGACCTCCTATTTTTTTCACCCTTATTCGAGAAGGCTAGGTATCCGATCTCACTACCCAGGATATCAATGGGGAGTTTGACCTGATGAACCACTAGCTCTGAAAAAAATGTCCATCAATTATATTTTCTATTCTGGGAGCGAACCCGGTACCTTTAGTATTAGAGGCGGACACCATACCTGTTAGCCACTTCAACCCCTAGTACACTAGGCTGGCAACTTAACCATGTAAAACAAATTGCCACAGAAACTACCACAACGAGACCATGTGATTGCTTGATACAGTCTTCCTGTAAGGGGACCAGCTAAAGCGGTGGCTACATACTCCATAAGCAGCGCAAAGGAAAATGATGATGATGATGAAAATGATGATGATAATGATGATGATGATAATGATGATAATGATGATGATGATATTCATGGGTGGGTTTGAAAAAAAATCGAAAAAAGGTGATTCGTCTTACGAGGACAAAAGACAAAGAAAGTAGTCTACGTTACGGCCACAAGGCCTTCGTCAGGAAAAGAAAGAAAGTGAAGGCTAGATAAGAGACATAAGAACTTAAAGAAATATAAAAATAAAACCTAGGTACTTCCCTGAAGGCGAAGCATGGCTGAAAAGGAAGTGACTTCTGACCCCGGATGTACACAATACATACTAAGAAACTAAAAACTAAAAAACGAAACTGAACAAAAAACTACCCAAATGTAATAAAAGTGGGGACTGGAAATAGAAGAGGACAGAATAAGTAGGAGATAAATGAATATGAAATAAAAAATCAAGACAAATTAGAAACCGTGTACATCCATACATATTATGGAGGATGGCATAAAAATAGAAGAATAGGATAAGAGTGGAAAGAGTCCAAATAGAGCAAGAGAGGAAAGGGTGACCTCAGAGAAAGGTGTGGAAAGTGTTGAGACCGGCTGGTTTTAGACACCCAATGCGGTGGATAAGACGGTTCTCAAGCTGTTCTCGGCTGGCAGTGTCAGAGGAGCAGGATCGGATCGCAGTGACCTGGATGTCGATGGGACCCTGGTGGTCAGGACTATTGAAGTGAGTGGCAACTGGTGTGAACTTTTGCTGAGAGATGTCATTTAAGTGCTGGCTGAATCTGTCCCCAAGTCGTTTGCCTGTTTGGCCAATATAGGTTTTGCAGCAACGTTTACATATGATCGTATAAATGACATTACGCGATTCACACGTGAAGCTACTAGTGATGGTGTACGTGGCCTTAGGAAAGGACATCTTCTGGGTTGAGATGACATACTTGCACGTGTTGCATCGTGTCAACCACAGGGTAGTGTGCCAAAGTGAGTGGCATTCTCCTTTGGGAGACGGCTGTGAACAAGAAGATCCTTCAAGTTCTTGTCGCGTCTATATGCCACCAAAGGTGCTTCACCGAATACTTATAGGGTCGCAGGCTCTGCTTGGAGGATAGGGAGGTGGCGGAAAAGGATCTGTTTGACAGCAGTGCTGTGAGGGTGATGGGTTAAGATTAATTTGACTCTATCTGAAGTGGATTTATAGTGAGGTATGAGGGCCTCCTGACGAGAGATGGGGAGCACATGTTGGAGAGCAGAGTTGAAAACATGTTCCGGATAAAGTCTGCTACGGAAGAAATCCAACATCTCATTTGCTCGGAAGTGGAAGTCATCGTCGTCTTGGCACAAACGGCGGAGGCGGAGAAGTTGTGAAAAAGGAAGGGAGTCACGACAGGCCCGAGGATGAGAAGAGGTATACAGGAGGTAGCTGTGGGCATCTGTCGGCTTGTAGTATACTGAGGTATTAAGGCCGGAGGGCGTGATAGAAATAGTAATGTCAAGGAAGTTGACAGATACTGTGGAGACGAGGGAGGTGAACTTGATGGTGGGGTGAAAGTGGTTGACAAAGTCGATGAAGCGATATATTTTTTTCAAACCCACCCATTGTACTCCACGTCTTACCGCAGTTCCCCTCAACTTCCTCAACTTCCTTGATGATATTCATGCATATTTACAGGGTAGGTTCTAGGGTTGCTGGCTCCCCGGGTAAAACTAAGCTTTGTATATAACATGCATGTCATATATTATTTCGGATGTGCAGTAAAGAATCAAAACAGTCAATGCTTGAAGCCTGAACAACACCAATTGGTGTGTGATGATTAATAATAATTTAAATGAAAATGACTGATCAAATTTGTGAATGTGTACTGGGACCGTATGGGTGAAAAAACTTCAGTTCTTCTTGGATCCTTAGACTGACAAAGCAGTCATGTCCGTCATACCTATTGTCGTCTTGTAGGGCAGCAATAGACGGTCCCTATATTGCTCGGTCGGTGGCCATTCTTCGTGCTGTGCCTCAACTCTGGTTCATGCTTTACATCTCAGCCTCCACTGTTCTCCGCCAGGTTGTCTTTGGTCTGTCTCTCTTTTGCCGTTCTTCTGGGGTCCATGGCACAGCAGTTCTAGTGAGGGTGTCATTGTCTCTTCTGAGGGCATTGCCAACCCAGTTCGAGCGTCTGCCGGCAATAATGGTGTGCATGCCTTTTTTTACTACACGTGTAAGCAGTTCCTGGTTGGAGATGGTGTGACCGTTTGGCTCGACAGATGGTAGTCTCTGCTACCACGTGATCCTTGCAAAACCTCGAACTGACTTCTTCCGAAGTTGTTTTAGTTATGCAGGTGCTTTATCATGGAATTCCCTACCCAACTCTGTCAAAACTGATAATTACATGTCATTCAAAAGACATCTGCATTCACATGTCATGAAATCTTGTACACACATTTAACGACAATTCTGTTTCAGTTATTTCAACGTTTCCATGAGCTTTTAACTGTCATTGTAATATTTTCAATTTTCAATTGAATTTTTAATATTAAGTAGCTATATTGCTTGACCCCCCTCTCTCTCTCTCTCTCTCTCTCTCTCTCTCTCTCTCTCTCTCTCTCTCTCTCTCTCTCTCTCTCTCTCTCTCTCTCTCTCTCTCTCTAACTAACTAACTCTTTTTCCCACTATACCTCTAGTCATGATTATTTCCCTTTTTTACACTCTTTCAAATTTTGAAACCCCTTTGTAAAACCGGTTACAATTGTATTCGGCCAAAAAATTCGAAGAATTTTCCTTAGGACGGTTGTGTGGAAAGACGGTAATTTGGAAATGTTCTTTTCTGTTACTCTCCAGGACTGAGAAGATTTCCAAATGTTGTTTAGATTTGCAAAGGCTGTTCTGGCTTTATTCATTCTGTTACTCATGGCTTTGCTTGTTCCGCCGTCTGGTGTTACAATGCTTCCTAGTTATATACATTTATTTGTTTGTTCCAGCTTTCGGTTCCTTATTTTAATGGGCTCAGGATTTATTACAGTGAGTGCCATAATTTCTGTCTTCTTTAGATTGAAATTCATTCTCACTTGTTGGCAGTATTACTCAGTCTATCTGTTTTTTCCTTAGATGTGCTTGTCACGGTATTTGCTTCCCCTGACCTGCAGTAATGGTCCACCATTGGCCAAAATGTAAAGTATACAATGAGGGTCTTTAATTAAAGGTATCTACAAGCTCTTGATCCACAGACTCGTATCAAGCTGGCATCACACACTGGTATTTCCAACTTGTACCACAACCATTAGAAGAAACAAATGCCTCTGGATGAAAAATCATCGTTACTCTCAGTTAATTTAATGAAAAAAATGTGGGAGCCGCGCTGGTGTAATGGCTTCGGCGTTGTACTGGCGACCAGGTGTTCATGGTTCAAACCCGGGCGTCAGCGTTTGAAGAAATGTTTACGGCCGGAAATTTGACTGAATATCCTGAACGGCTCCTGTGATAAACCCTCTGTGGATGGGAAGGAGCGAAGCTCCTGACCGGGTTGGAAGGAAAGTCCTCAGGTTCCCCAGCCTCGCAATGACATGTCATTGGGCCGAAGGGCTGAAAGCCCAAGTGCCGCTGGTTAAGAAAAAAAAAATGAAAAAATGTGACTGGATAGCGGAAGCGACTTTTGCCTGGTTTACACGTTTAAATATATTTATACACTTATTAAAGTGTTAATATAATAAATGTGTACACCATGCTGTCCTCATCATCCACTCCCTGCTCCACTTAGAGCTTGAGGCTGTCTCTGCTTTTGGTTCCCTGTGAGAGAATTGACATAAAGCAGTCACCAGAGCTTGCTGTGGTGGTTCATAACTCAATCATTTTCATATGCTGAGGTTGCCATGTCTCGAATGAACTTGTACAACCACCAGCGAGTTAAACATGTCAAATGTAAAATATAAAATGGTATAATTGAATATGTTACAACTCACCCCGAATAATCAGGTAATTTACAAACATCTGGCATAGGAGGACATCCAAATAATGTCGGGCCACCGGTTGTGAGGCCGTCTTACAGGTAGTCGAGTATTACTTTAACTATAATCTCACATTTATCTTGTTTATAGGTTCCGAGGACATTGTGGTTTCCATTATTATAAAGTCGAGTTTTCTTGCTGGTTAATTTCAGAAGCTCCTCAATACTTGATCCAATCCTCTTTTCTTCGGTCCTGGCTTGTCTAAAGGTGTCGTCTTGACTCAGTGGAACACAGTGTTGAGGTCTAAACTTGTGTTACAATATAAAGGACTTTTCGCAAACGCTTATCCAGCTTGCTACGCTGTGAAACTCGCCAATCAAACGTAGTCTAGTTTAATATATTTTGTCTAAACCAAGCAGATTGACTTTAATATATATCTTCTTTCCCCCCCCCCCTCCTTTCCCCATCCTTTTCTCAGGACAACCAGCAATTCCAAATTCCAACTAAATGGTTATCATAAATGTTGATAAAGACGAGCGTCCATCCCCTGTAGGCCACGTAACATTTCTGCCACGCCTTACGGTGATTTTGCAGTTTATCTCCGGACTGTCAACACGAGAAGCATAGGCGCCCAGCCTGGCACGCGGGGGAAATCCACGCCTGTGTTGGTTTCAACACCGGTAAGGCAGATCCATATGTCCGCCCCAGCTGGGTTTGTCAAAGCTAACTCTACCCATGGTACACAGGTAGAATACGATCAAATGAATAGCCCGGTCATTTCGCGATAGAAACCTCGGACTTTCAAAATGTTTATCAAGTATTCACAGATCCGGGAGTTCCTTTTTGCTGTGTCTGTGCCTTCCTCTGGTGACGTTCTGAGTGAGATAGTTTTCCTCTTCCCATCCGCTACGGGCTTGGCGAGCAACTGAGTTTGTGGGTTGGTAGTGGGTACTGTTTTGGACGTACTTACGAACAACTGTCCACCGCTTTGGCCAGAAGTAATTCTAATTAAGGTTACTCATGGGTGCATCCACTGGAGCATGTTCCCCTGAGGGCAACACATGTCCTGCTTGCATAATATTATATTTTAATGGGAGTGGCAAGACTAATTGTCGCTTCCAATGTCCCGTTCGTCTATACACAATTCCATCTTCTTTGTGGAATGTTCCAGCCGAAGTATGAGTTAAATGGCGTTGTTCTGAGCAGGATGCCAAGGTTTTGTCATCAGCCTGCGCTTTTTTTTTAGCTCTGCTGTGCTAAGTGACGAGTAGAGGTGAGAGCTCTCCAATGTTGAGAGTTGTGTTCTCTGTTCTATCTTCTTTTTCGTAGCTGTTTGACGGTTTTCGCCATTCTGGTTGTCCAAGCTAATGCAGTCCGAGCAATCTTGCACATACTGTCGAATATCACATTGCATTCCTGGCCAGAAATGTTCGAGGGAGACTTACTTCAATAAGGCATGAGCACCTCGGTAAGGTTGTGACTGGGGTTTATGCATTTCCTGCACCAGCACGGCACGGTAGATCAATAATATAGCTAATTGCCTCTTGTTCCCGACTCGTCTGCATATTAAATTGCTCACCTAAATATGCTCCATGTGTAGTATGGCAGTAATTGCCATACAGCTTTACAAAACAAGGATTTGGGGATTTATCATCCTTGTGTGCCTTCTTATGCTCCGATATGTTCGGGTGATTAGAGATGAGAGCTCATGGGCCGCTTTGGCGTTTCCTGGGTTCTCACGCTTTTGTTTCGACCTGGGATCTTGTTAACGGTCTCCTAGGAAGTGTCGTAGATTTTTGATAGGAGAATTAAGACGGGTTGGTCCCTTCTGAATAGGTTGGAATGAGTGATAGTCACAGTGTGAGATAGAAATACAGAATAGATTTCCACGAGTGGGGTGGTAGAATAGTGATAGAGGCTGTCTCTGAGAGCGGGAACTCGTCTCTTTCTCTCTCACCTATCTTCTACGACAGATCTAAAGTAGTCAGACAGTCTAACACATATACATTAAATATATATAGATCCACTCACGTGTACGCACATTCAAGTGACGCCAGGTAGACACACAGACGTGAGAAAACTATAACAAATGAATATATAAATATTCTAGAACGAGCTGACCAACGCGCTTATTAATTCCAAGAGAAATTTTAACTATCATCTAAAATTTCTTCACAACACATAGAAATTACATCAAAGCATATACAAATAGTCATAAAGTCAATAAAAATGCTACAAAATTTGATAGACCCACAGTAAGATCCTTCCCCTCGATGTTTAGCCCACAGTCCCGTTAAAAAAGGAACAAAAGTGGGGCACCCCCCCCCCCCCTCCCAAGAGTCACAGATACATAGGGTTGAGTCTAAGAGTTATTTTTTCTTCTCGTAAATGTATGAACAGAGTTGGATAATCTGATTTACCTAAGAAGGAAAAAACTTGCATGTGCAACAATTCTGCAGAAAAAAATTAAGACAGCAAATGGGTGCCAAAATACAAAGGTAAAATCATACTCAGACCTGCGTTCGCTCTATACATTCAGACGAGCACACGTGCACATACTCACAGCTTTGATAGCCACTCCTGGAACAAAACCAATATTTTTAGGACTTGTTCATACAGAATCTTCAATGGTAATCTTGCGCCAAGAAAACCTCAGGTCCAAAAAGATGGGTTGAATTCACCACTTCCGGGACCGTTCTCTTGGGAATACTATTGTTTTAGATGTCTGTTTAAGTCACATAAAATTTGTCCAGGCACGAGCGTTAACAACGAGCACAGTGTCGCTAGCTTAGGTTTCTAGAATTGAGGAATGTCATATCGGTGTCTACTTTCAGGAAAAGGACTATATTTGGTCACCACACCGCTAGACGGAACTCCGTCAAATGTTCCTGACGTTAATATGTTAATTGCCACACCGGCTAAATTTTGTACATAGAGTTTGTGCAGAAATCTGATCCGGCTCCAAGGCCCAGTACTTATAAAAACAGTTTAGTCTCTATAAAAAAAAACCCGTTAGTGAGAGTTTTACCCTGTCTATTTATGAAGACACAAGCACTGTCAGACAGGTGTTAACTTGCAAACCCACGTGGTTAAAAGATTAAAAAAACTGTTTATGTTTCTCACAGGTATGTCTCTTGTACTAAAACGCTGGCAAAGTTTGGGTACCACAGTTTCACTATATATAAAATGGAAAAAGTACATATAAAATAATTATACATACTATGTACTCGGATACACTTACATTTTTTAACTGCAAGCGTACCGCTTGACTTATCATTTAACGCGTCCCGTGAAGTAAGTTATATTTAAAAATCATCAATCCTCATGAATATGGGCGTATTCCGTCAACACTCATGAGGCTTCTAGCATTTATAAGTTAGTTTAGAAAACTTTGTTCTCGTCTGATTATTTAGCAGTAAAATTTAATTCATTATAGCTACATTGTTGTTTGAGCTAGAAATTATAATTTATTCTGCTTTCCACTGAAACATGTCACTAGAAAATAATACAGACTATGTATTAAGCGCTCTGCACTAAATCTAACTAGTGAAATAAAATTAAGCGATTTAACACTTTAAACATTTCACAAAATACTAGATAATAATATATAATATTTCACCTCACACAGAACTACAGGTAGTCGCACAACTTAAGAATTATATGCTTATATTTATGGAAGTCTAGAAGTTCGACAAATTGTCGAAACAAACTGAGAAACTTCGCTATACAGCTTATACTGTTCCGAGCAACCTGTCTACTGCGAATCTAGAGGACTGAATGAAAATAAAGTTTAACATTCTGGTTATATCTATTACCAGACAAAGAGGTAAACGTTTAATTTCACTAAACGAAATAATCCCCCTTTCCGTCTATATCACTTACGTAACTGTCATAAACTGCCACTTTCTGACCGAGAGGGCGCGTGTCAGTTGCGAATCTCAGACAACTTGTCTGCAATGCAGGGGCAGTTTTTGCACCTACGTTTAACAAACTGACCGAGAAGCGTGCGTGTCATGGAAAAACCCAGACTTTATGTCTCATTCCCGAGCGCTGCGTGAGTGTCATATCACCTGACACTGAGAATCTACCTTGGCAACTTCATGTCAGTTGCAAACTACCAGACAAATGTCTCCTCGTCATGTCTGACGGGGTGAATTCTCACACTTCAGAACACTGTCCCAGGGGAAACTGTAGACAGCTGTCTGCTCCTAGGTCTGGCCAGACGAATACATTCACAGTTTCGTCCAACTGACACCTAATGCCATAGAATGCATTCTCACGCCAAATCGTCTGGTGAGGGACTGAACGTTACGTAAGAAGTTTCTCGTTTAATCAGCCATGAAATGCGTTTCTAAATGAGAACCGAAACTGGCGAAAGTGAGAATGGCAAAATAGTAATGTATATAGTCGCCAACGAACGAATGCGAAAAAACACAGGAAAAAGGTAAAGAGCGACAATAATTAGAGAACACGGTTGGAAGAAAAGAAGAGGAAATAATAGAAAATTCAATGAACATAACTCTCCATGACAGAACGTCCCATCTTTAAGATATGGAAGCACTCCATGTCTACGTTATGGAATTAATTTCCTATATCCGTAGCTTCAATGTGTCTGTCTTCTTCCATCTCATCTCCCCCCTCCATCTCTGTGCAAGTCCTACTCATGAAGTCTGCCCCAACGTTTTCTTCCTCTGGAATGTCTCCCATGCGCGCTTGAAAGAGCGTCACCGCTTCTGACATTTTCAAAGATTTCGTGTGTGTGCAGTGGAGTTTCCCTGCCCCTATCGTCATCTTCGTCAGTTTTGGCGATCGTCAGGAGATGGTCGGAGTTCGGCACAGGTCTTTTCAAGTATCTCTTTAAGAGATTTAAATGGAAAATCTTTTCCTTTCCTTCAATAGAGATCTGGTAGTTAGCCTTAGAAATGTTTTTCAGGACCGTAAACGGCCCTTGCCATCCGATCCTCAGTTGGTTGTTTCCGGTAGGGAGTAACACCAAAACTTTCTCTCCTGCTTCCAATTCTCTCTCTTTCGCGACTATCCTGTATCGGTTAGCGTGCTTTGTGCGTGCCCGCTTAAAGTTAGTCGTTGCTAGGTCCCATCCTAGTTTCAACCTTTCCTTTAACTCCGATACGTATTTACTGGCTGAGACGACTGTCTCATCAGCCTTCTGGTCTGTCAGCGACCAAAGTAAGGCTTCAAGCGGCCCCTTGATAGGTCTGCCGAATAAAAGCGTAGCTGGCGGAAATCCTGTGGAAGTATGAGGAGATTCTCTGTAGCCAAATAAAGCTGCAGGAATACAAAGATCCCAATCTTCAGGTTTCACTTGTGCCAGTTTACTTAGCATCATGTTGAGGTTTCCATTAACACGTTCCACGAGCCCATTTTTGACCGGAGTATAAGGCTTTGTGTAGATGTGTTGGGTCCTCAAGATCTTCACGATCTCATCCATCAACAGGTTTCGGTATGGAGATCCGTTATCCGTCAACACTTGCTGAGGGAATTCCAACACAGTGAAAATCTGCACGAGGGCTTCTGCGACATGCTTGGCATCTGCGCATGTTAGCGGGATAGCTTCTGCCAATAAAGTGCATGTATCGACTAAGGTCAGGATAAACCTGTTCCTTCTTTTAGTCCTTTCGAAAGGCCCTAAAATGTCGATCACAACCCGTTCGAATGGTGTTCCCACTATTGGCATTTCACCCAAAGAGACTGGGGGTGCCCGTTGCTTGGGTGGCACACGTTGGCCCTGGGCACAGGATTTGACATACCTGATAATCTCAGTATTTACTCCTGGCCACCAATAATGAGTGGTTATCCGTTGGTTTGTGGCGTTCTGTCCCATATGTCCGCTGAAGGGAAGAGAGTGCCCCATTTCTAGGATTTGGCTTCTGTACTGTTTCGGTACTAGGAGCTGGTTGTAACCTTGGTCAGGCTTGCCCGTTCTGCGATAAAGTACGCCATCCTTAGAAAAAATGTCCCCGTGTTGTCTGGGTTCCTTAGCCATGGGCAGTTTCCTAAAGCAGGGTGCCAAAGTAGGGTCCTTTTGTTGCGCTTCTTTAAGTTCCATGGGTAACAAATTTGGCGCAGGCTCCCGTTCCTTCTTGGTTTGCCCTCTTGTAGTTACTGCTGCCACAATCGGCTCTTCCGGTTTCCCAATACACACGTATCTCCCGCCAAGTATGACTGGGTAGATGGGGTCATCCATAACAGCCGCTTTGATCACGCCTCTGACAAAGTCAGATTGTGTCTCCACCAATGCGATGGGAAGCGCTGTAGGTGCCTCACTCTTAGAAACTCCACAAAGTTTGACGGTCTCTCCTGTCTCTTGACCGGGTTTAACCAGGTTTCTGGCAACAATGCAATCATAAGAAAGCCCCGTGTCAAATAAACAAGAAGTTTGAGAACCGTTCAATATAACAGTACCTCGCGTTGAGGGTGTATCCCCAACAGATTGGGAATCACTGTCAATAACTCCGCCTTGCGAGACTGTTAATAAGCATCCGATGTGTTTAGACTCGGTGTGCTCACTCTGATCATTAGTCCCGTGCTCAGGGGTTCTCCCTTTGCCACCTTGTCCTTTCTGGCTGCGCTGCCATGTAGGGCGGTCGGGTTGATCATACTGTTTACTGTGGTTGGGGTACTTGTTTTTGTAGAACTTGGATTTTTCAGGAGGGGGGTTTTGAGGTCCAGTTTCTTGGTGGTTATTCGGGTTGGAAGCATGAGAAGCATGAGAAGACTGGTCTAGATTATTTTTTCGAAAATGCTCCTCCGTCGGTTTACGTTTTGTGGCCGGCAGTTCAGCCGGCGCATTTTGATAACGCTCAGACATTTCTAAGATGTCTTCAAGCTTTTCTGCCCCCTGCTCGGCTAGGAATCTCCGGGTATCAGCAGACAAAGTGTTTTTTATTTGTTCTGTTAAAATAAATTCCTCCAGACCTTCATAGGTAGATGGGAGCTGTGAAAGCTCAAGGCACTGTGTTAGGTATCCCTTTAGACGAGATGAGAACTGGTGAAAAGTTTCAGAGCTCTCCTTCCTGCTGTTGCGGAACAGTTGCAGAAATTTGCGAGCATTCATTTCAAAGCGCTCAAGCAAAGCTTTCTTCAACAAGTCATAGTTGTCTTGTTGGCCACTTTCCAGTTTAGAATAAACATCGTAAGCAGAACCTTTAAGGGCCTGGGAAAGTTTCATACACCAACGCGACCTCTCTAAACCGTACAGAGTTGCAATTTTCTCAAATGTTTCTAACCATGTGTCAATCTTCTCATTAGGACAAGGGAAAGACTCAAGAGTGAAAGACATAGCGTTGAGTTGGAGAGATTGAGTGTTAGAAGGATCAGTTAAGGAAGAATGAGGAGAAGACTCTCCATTGCTGGAGGTAGAGGCAGCACCACGACTTTGGAGTTCTAGAGTTTTGAGAGCTAACTCGTGCTGTCTCTGTTCCCTCTCCTTCTCCTGCTGTCTCTCCTTCTCTCTTTCCTCATGCTGTCTCTCCTTCTCTCTTTCCTCATGCTGTCTCTCCTTCTCTCTTTCCTCATGCTGTCTCTCCCTCTCTCTTTCGTTCGCCCTGCGAATTTCCATTTCTTCCTCAATCTTCTTCTGCTGTAATAGACGGTCTGCTTCTTCTTTCCTCCTTAGTTCTTCTTCTTTCTTTTCGGCGTCATATCTGTCAAGTTCGTCCCTGACGAAAGCTTTCGCTTCGTCTCCGTCCAAACCTTCTTGTTTCGCTTCGTCCCTGAGAAGCTGTCTAAGTTTTGCCCTCTCGCCATATTAAGTCAGTGGCTGAGACGTAGACGAGAAAAAGATAAGAATAAGTGTACACTGGTTCCTACCACTTACGAGAAAATACCAAAATAAAAGATGATATACTTATAACCTGGGATACCTCCTCCAAAATAAAGTATCTAACTATCGCTGCTATTATCGGCAATAAAGCACCTAATGCAAACGACTACGCCAAATAAATGGTAGTTAAGATTTACTCACTGAAAAATAAGTTGCTACAGTGGAAGCAAAAATATTCATTGCAAAAATTATTTTAGGAAGAAAAAAAATCCCCTTAATTTTTAAGTCCACTATCAAGTTCACCCCCTGAAGACAGTTAGGGTAAGGGAGGCAATTAATCTGGACAAATAGTCCGAAACGCACTCCTTAGCTTTGCTCAAACACCTACTTCTTCAAAACTCTGTGAATGCTATACACTCACAAAAACTTTACCAGCGTTTAGTATTACAAAATCAGTAATTAACATATATTCCGACAAAATTAACTAGTAAACCAAATGTATAATGCTTAATAATGCTGTGGAAAAACAATTATTAGTCGTGTGGTCAGCACGCCCATAAAACAGATCGATATGTCTAGGGGATAGTTATTTTTAAAAAGATACAAAACTCACAAGACATCACACTCTTACTCTATATCAGAATAAAGAATCTTACAGACGAGCTGATATTTGTCGTCTCGTCTTCCTATTCTAAGTTCAAAAACCGGAAACGAGCCCACATTTGTCGTAATCGTCTTCCTATTCTAAGTTCAAAAATCCTTCGGACGAGACCGCATTTGTCGTAGATTTTTGATAGGAGAATTAAGACTTGGGTTGGTCCCTTCTGAATAGGTTGGAATGAGTGATAGTCACAGTGTGAGATAGAAATACAGAATAGATTTCCACGAGTGGGGTGGTAGAATAGTGATAGAGGCTGTCTCTGAGAGCGGGAACTCTTCTCTTTCTCTCTCACCTATCTTCTACGACAGATCTAAAGAAGTCAGACAGTCTAACTCATATACATTAAATATATATATATCCACTCACGTGTACGCACATTCAAGTGACGCCAGGCAGACACACAGACGTGGGAAAACTATAACAAATGAATATATAAATATTCTAGAACGAGCTGACCAACGCGCTTATTAATTCCAAGAGAAATTTTAATTATCATCTACAATTTCTTCACAACACATAGAAATTACATCAAAGCATATACAAATAGTCATAAAGTCAATAAAAATGCTACAAAATTTGATAGACCCACAGTAAGATCCTTCTCCTCGATGTTTAGCCCACAGTCCCGTTAAAAAAGGAACAAAAGTGATACCCCCCCTTTTCCCCTTCCCCCCCCCCCCTCCCCCTCTTCTCCCCCCCCCCCAAGAGTCACAGATACATAGGGTTGAGTCTAAGAGTTATTTTTTCTTCTCGTAAATGTATGAACAGAGTTGGATAATCTGATTTACCTATGAAGGAAAAAACTTGCATGTGCAACAATTCTGCAGAAAAAAATTAAGACAGCAAATGGGTGCCAAAATACAAAGGTAAAATCATACTCAGACCTGCGTTCACTCTATACATTCAGACGAGCACACGTGCACATACTCACAGCTTTGATAGCCACTCCTGGAACAAAACCAATATTTTTAGGACTTGTTCATACAGAATCTTAATGGTAATCTTGCGCCAAGAAAACCTCAGGTCCAAAAAGATGGGTTGAATTCACCACTTCCGGGACCGTTCTCTTGGGAATACTATTGTTTTAGATGTCTGTTTAAGTCACATAAAATTTGTCCAGGCACGAGCGTTAACAACGAGCACAGTGTCGCTAGCTTAGGTTTCTAGAATTGAGGAATGTCAGATCGGTGTCTACTTTCAGGAAAAGGACTATATTTGGTCACCACACCGCTAGTCCGAACTCCGTCAAATGTTCCTGACGTTAATATGTTAATTGCCACACCGGCTAAATTTTGTACATAGAGTTTGTGCAGAAATCTGATCCGGCTCCAAGGCCCAGTACTTATAAAAACAGTTTAGTCTCTATAAAAAAAACCCCGTTAGTGAGAGTTTTACTCTGTCTATTTATGAAGACACAAGCACTGTCAGACAGGTGTTAACTTGCAAACCCACGTGGTTAAAAGATTTAAAAAACTGTTTATGTTTCTCACAGGTATGTCTCTTGTACCAAAACGCTGGCAAAGTTTGGGTACCACAGTTTCACTATATATAAAATGGAAAAAGCACATATAAAATAATTATACATACTATGTACTCGGATACACTTACATTTTTAAACTGCAAGCGTACCGCTTGACTTATCAGTTAACGCGTCTCGTGAAGTAAGTTATATTTAAAAATCATCAATCCTCATGAATACGGGCGTATTCCGTCAACACTCATGAGGCTTCTAGCATTTATAAGTTAGTTTAGAAAAACTACACCGGTAAAAAAAAACCCACGTCTGATTATTTAGCAGTAAAATTTAATTCATTATAAGTATATTGTTGTTTAAGCTAGAAATTAAATTTATTCTGCTTTCCACTGAAACACTCGTCTGAAAATAATTATGTATTAAGCGCTCAGCACCAAATCTAACTAGTGAAATTTAAGCGATTTAACATTAAAAACATTTCACAAAATACTAGATAATAATATATAATATTTTCACACAGCAGGTAGTCGCACAACTTAAGAATTATATGCTTATATTTATTCTAGAAGTTCGACAAATTGTCGAAGCAAACTGAGAAACTATGCTTAACTGTTCCGAGCAACCTGTCTACTGCGAATCTAGAGGAAATGAAAATAAAGTTTAACATTCTGTGTATCTATTAAGACAAAGAGGTAAACGTTTAATTTCACTAAACGAAAATAATCCCCCTTTCCGTCTATCACTTAGTAACTGTCATAAATGCCAAATTAAGCGTGTCATTTGCGAATGTAGACAACTTGTTGCAATGCAGGGGCAGTTTTTGCACCTACGTTTAACAAACTGACCGAGAAGCGTGCGTGTTATGGAAAAACCCAGACTTTATGTCTCATTCTCGAGCGCTGCGTGAGTGTCATATCACCTGACACTGAGAATCTACCTTGGCAACTTCATGTCAGTTGCAAACTACCAGACAAATGTCTCCTCGTCATGTCTGACAGGGTGAATTCTCACACTTCAGAACACTGTCCCAGGGAAAGCTGTAGACAGCTGTCTGCTCCTAGGTCTGGCCAGACGAATACATTCACAGTTTCGTCCAACTGACACCTAATGCCATAGAATGCATTCTCACGCCAAATCGTCTGGTGAGGGACTGAACGTTACGTAAGAAGTTTCTCGTTTAATCAGCCATGAAATGCGTTTCTAAATGAGAACCGAAACTGGCGAAAGTGAGAATGGCAAAATAGTAATGTATATAGTCGCCAACGAACGAATGCGAAAAAACACAGGAAAAGGTAAAGAGCGACAATAATTAGAGAACACGGGTGGAAGAAAAGAAGAGGAAAA
Organism: Oreohelix idahoensis; assembly: GCA_024509875.1. NCBI lineage: Eukaryota > Metazoa > Mollusca > Gastropoda > Stylommatophora > Oreohelicidae > Oreohelix > Oreohelix idahoensis. The sequence goes on from JAMPIV010021938.1 coordinate 160,429, forward strand.
TATAGAAAATTCAATGAACATAACTCTCCGTGACAGGAAGGCATATTTCCTCCCTAGAATCAGAGGACACACTAAATCATATAACACTGCGGTTTTAATTGTTCCCCAGATAAACCAGGTTGACGCTTAAAGTTCCGTAACTGAAAGAATCATAAGCGTCATATTCTTCCGAGCCCCTGTCTTTCTACAGTTTCACCAGTGTATTGGTGGGCCTTCACCAATTATGGCGAGACTAGAGCTTCGTATTCAAGACCCGTGTCATATAAGCAGTTTACTGCTTGGTAACCAACAGTTACGTGTTCTTTGGTGGGGGAGGGGGGGGGGGGGGGACCGGGATTTTGTTGTCATGTCAGTAGATCATGATTCCATGTCGACCTCGTTAGCAAGTATGCAACGTTATAAAGGCCTGTTTTCGGCCTCTTACAGTCCGATGTGAAATGTGTGTCATTTTTGCATGATCTATACCATTGTCTTCCAGCTCCGTGTGCTTGACTTCTCTAATTCTACCTGGTGCTGTCTTGTGGTTGTTGTGCTGTTTTGTGTGTTGTTGTGGTGGATTTGATGTTATTAATTGTTGTAGGTATTATTATATTTGTATTAAATGAGATTAGCTATGAAGGTCCCTGAATATACCCAATAATATTGTGAACTTTTCAGGGTACCTTTCCACTACCACCTTTTTATCTCATTCAAAATGTATTTATATTAGTATGTTAATTGACTTCGTGTTGTGTCTAGGGTTATGGATGTAGAGTGTAATGTATAATAATCAACAAACATACAAACCAATAGTTTATTATTCACAACAGCACACAGTACTACCACAATAACATACAAACGACACTCTAAAAGACTATCTTATTTAAGACTGTGGTTGAATTTTGTGTAAATACGATTTTTACAGTTTTATTATCCTGATTCAAATTTATTTGTAATCAGGACAGACAATTTAAAAGTGAAATCACAATAATCAATTACATCAGTCAAATAGCACAATAGATCTTCTGTCCATATATATATAAAATTATTAATCGAATATATTTATGTAGTGTTCTCCTACTTTAAGGTAATACTGGTGATACTACTAGTTTGTTGTTTTAAATCATGTCCTTTTGGAAATGTTTGTTTCTATTTTGTCACTTGTGGAACTATTAAATATTTGTCCCAGTTTTTCATTGTCATAAGATCGTTCTTTTAAAGTTCTGTAGTTGAGCTTTCAGGTGCCGAACGAGAACTTATCTTGGCCGTAGAATATAAGATGAACCTTTCCTCTGCTCGCTTGACAATCTGTTCCCTGTTTGCTAGGCAATGGCCACTAGCATGAGCTCTCAGTAAACAGGCAGAGTCTTGAATCAATCAATTTTCAAGCGTTTGGTACCACATTAACGTCAGTACCCATGACCTCTGAAATGTGAAGGTATGCAACCTTCGTAATATCTAGCATACACTAATAGTCCACAGTTAAGGACATGTACATTACAAACAAACAAAAGGATCATATCCTTATACAAACCGATGCCACCATTTTCTTTTGATGTGACAATGTACACCAGTATTCCTTTCCCTAATAGTTACAACGCCACTGCAATTCCAGCTGTAATCTCTTCCATATAATAGGATAGGTGTTATGCTCCTTTATGACAATCATACCTATTCTTGTAGTTTTACACCTCTCTGACAGACTATCACATGGTGGATCAATCTTTAGGCTTTGCCTCATGTTCGCTATAGACCCACTCATGTCCATACATATTTTATTATTTCACATTCAATTTTTATATAAAATACAGGTTAATAAATGTCAAGCTTACCACAATGTTCAATGAAATACACACAGAGAAGATGACTGACACAGTTTCGATCTTTTTTATTGCCCAGGCTGTCCAGAAATGTATTTAAAAGTACAACCTGCTCTCATCAATCACTGTTGAAAACTTTCTTAGAAATGGCGTCCCCTTAACGCCTATTCTGACAATATCGATTCAGTTAGCCAATCGCTATTAACTTTACAAGGGTAAACAGTCTTTTCAAAAATATCATTCAAACTTTTCCTACGTTTCTAGGTTATTTATGTTTATTCAAAGGTCAGCCAATAATATTTAGTCTAACTTCAAATGCCACCCAATCGGATTCGCTGTACTATGTTAGCCTATCTATCACCTACTTTTTTCCCAAAAAATATGCGATCCAATCTAAGCAGATATGACTTGACCTGACAGTATCTCTGATCTCTATGTATTGTTTTATGAATATTTAATTAGTTATGGGACTATTTATATAACTAATAACATATTCTTGGTCAGCAAGTCTTCAGGTACGCGAATATACAATTTTTAAGGGGCTATGTGGCTTAGTTCAAAATTATATAATTTTTTCCATGTTAGTTGTTGATTTTAACTACCTCCTGTTCAATTCTTTTCTCATGTACTTTCAAGCTAATTACGAGAGCTTAGGTCATTCATAATAAGAGCTTAATATGTTTACATGACGTAGTGTCCACAATTCTAACTTTTTTTCATTGTATTTGGGGAAACCCCTAAGGCAAGGCTTGCCAATGTGCTAGTGTTGGCTTTTAGTTTAAAATCAATGCGAAACGAATTAGCATTTCATCTTTCCTTGCCCCTCCTCGTTCCACAATGCATTTTAGGCAAATATTTTCTTAGAACTAGAAAAAGTGGGTGTTTATGTCAAGGACGAATTTGAAAAATTGGGTACCGTTTTGTTCGGCTATTCGTTAGCAAATAATAATCTGAAGGCGTAGACAATACCAACCTTTCTAGCAGAAAATTCTTTTGTACTTTCTTATCTTTGCCTTTATGCCCTATATTGTTATATATTAATTTAGATATTGTATTTAGAAATCACTACAGTTGTGTTTTTCGTGGCGTGAGTATCCATGACTGGGGGATCTGTTTGGTGGGAGCGATTGTCGTGGCCGAGCTTCCTGGCAGTGTTTATTTCTGTGTGCTTTGGTACCTGTCGGCAAATAATACCACATGTTCAAGAGTTTCAGCCCCATGTTCCACGGGTAAGGAAGAATTCAATCGAAGACAAAATATGGAGAAAAGGACAGGTAGAACACGATGAAATGAATAACACAGTCATTTCGTGACAGTACTGATGTGAATGTGAGAGTAGTGCAATATCGTCTGCTTATCCTAGATCTTCCAGTGTGGTGAACTTTGTCCATCTTATTCCTCTAGGGATATCCTCTGTTGTCTGGCACATCACGCAGTCTATGACAGGTAAAAATAGAATGGTTGACAAGAGGCAACCCTATCGTACACCTGTTTTTACTTCGAAAGTAAGGCTGCTCATCCAAATACTGCATGTAAAGTTAGCATAGAGACTTTTTTATGATGGAAACAATACAACTAGGGATCTCGTAAGCCCTTAGTATTTTACATATACCTGCGTATGATGTCAAACGCCTTTTCAAAATCGACATAGTTTATATAAAGTTGTCTTTGCCATTCTGAACAATGTTCTGTTAAGTTCCTTAGGGTGAACATATTATTTACGCATCTTCTGTCCTTTCTTAACCCTGCCTGCTCCTTCCTCAGTTTATGATCTACTGCTTTTAAGATTCTGTGGATAATTATCCTGCCCAAAATTTTGCTGGGAACTGACAGGAGCGTAATTCTTTTCCAGATGTTACAGTCTGTAAGGTCACCTTTTTTGGCTATTTGATAATTGTTCCTTTCTTCCTTTCAAGTGGTGATTTCTCCGTTGGCCAGATTTGTGCAAAGAGTGGTTCAAAGAGTTGAGCTGATAATCCAGGATCAGTTTTAAATAGCTCTGCGCTTAAGTTGTCTTGAGCCGGAGCTTTTCCCTTCTTCAACCCTTGGATTGGTGTGATGATTTCTTCCTTTCTTGGAACATCTATATTGATATCTATGTCATTTTTAGCCGCAGGTGGTGTCTTATTGAGCGTTTCTTTGAAGAGTGCTCAACCCCTTTTGCTTCTTGCCCCTTATTTGTGGAGATGAGATTTGCGTGCTTGTCTCTTACTAGTGTTTTATTGTTGGCAGCCCTTTTTCCATTGATGGTTTTTGTTATTTTGTATACTGTGTTTTGTTCATTCCCCAGTGCTGCTGCTTCTGCCTCTCTTGCAAGGCCTTCTAGGAAATTCCTTTTGTCAGCTCAGGTTTACCGTTTTACACCCTTCTTTAGCTCACTGAACTGTACAGTGTATATTTCCTTTAACTTAGGGAATTTACTTCTGATTTCTTAATTTCGATTACTTTTCCTATCCCCGTGGTTTTCAATGTTGCTGGTGTTATCCAACCTTGTATTCTCTTTTCCAGGAAACTCAAGCATGCTTCACTACTTTCCCTACACATCGCTGAAAGAACACTACAATTTTGGTCGACGTCATCTTCCTCTCTTCCTCCGTGCTTTTTTTTTTTTTTTTAATAAAGTTTTGCCTCGTTTTGGCGAGGCGCGTCCCGTTCAACCTAGTGGGTTATATTAGGGCGCATGTCCAAATATTAAAGACCCTTAGGTCTGAGGTTTCCTCTGTGCTTTCCTGAGTATTGCCAGTTTGATAACGTTTCTTTATATCTGTCACACAAGCTTTCTTGGTAAAGTGGTCCTTCAGCTTGTCGATGTCGTATCTTTTTGGTTTCCTTACTTCTTATACTTATTTACTTGGAAACATAATTTATGAGCCTACTCAGTGTGATTATTAATGAGTGCTACAATCTGATTATTAACAAATATACGGTGTGAAAATTAATTAATCATTTCCACATTATTGATTATCAATTTGGAAGATTCCACACACGCCATGGAGCCCTATAGCGATTGGTGCCATGGGAAAGAGTCTAAGTTTCTGGCACATAAAACCGGTCGTGCATATGTATATATGTGTTTATGTATGTATGTGTTTATGTATGTATGTGTTTATGTATGTGTATATGTATGTATATATGTGTTTATGTATGTGTATATGTATGTATGTGTTTATGTATGTGTATATGTATGTGTTTATGTATGTTTCATTCTAAATCTCAGACCTAAGGGTCTTTTGTGTTTGGATATGCGCCCTAATATAACCGACTAGGTTGAACGGGGCGCGCCTCGCCAAAACGAGGCAAAACTTTATTTAAAAAAATGTATGCATATTATGTATGTATGTGTTTATGTATGTGTATATGTATGTGTATATGTATGTGTTTATGTATGTGTATATGTATGTATGTGTTTATGTATGTGTATATGTATGTATGTATGTATGTATGTATGTAGAAAAAAATGAAAGAAAGTAAGAGAAAAAGTAAGAGAAAAAGAAAGAAAAAAAGAAAGAAAGAAAACGACAGAAAGAAAAACAGAAAGAAAGAAAGAAAGACAAAATGAAAGAAAAAAGTAAGAAAGAAAGTAAGAAAGAAAGACAGACAGAAAAAACGAAACAAAGAGAGACAGACACAAAGACAGACAGAAAGAAAGAAAAACTGGAAAAACGAAAAAAAGAAAGTAAGAAATAAAGTAAAAAAGTAAAAAAGAAAGACAGAAAGAATGAACGAAAGAAAGACAGACAGACAGAAAAAAATAGAAAAACGAAAGAAATGAAGAAAGTAAGAAAGAAAGGCTGAAAAAATGAAAGAAGGAAAGAAAGAAAGAACCAACATAATATACAGCAGACAAGAATGCGAATTATTAGTGCTTCCTGTGATTCGCAATAGGTCAGCGTAGATGACGCAATGCCTCTCTAAAAAAAATCGACACGTGAGGGGGGAGAAGGTCAACTAATTCCCCCCCCCAAAGGTGCTTCTAATGGCCTACTTTTAACACTCTGGAATAGTGGTTCCAGAATCTAGGGTCGTGAACCTTATTAGTGTCGCCAAAGTCTTCATTAAGGTTGTGGTGAGGTCTCGGGGGAAAAGTATGAGAGAAAAATAAAAAAAAATTATATTCTCTAAAGGTCGCGAGGAATGAGAAATAAAAACATAACGTAGCCAGCAAAAAGGCGTTGGGGTTACTGCGCCAGATCCTGAAAGCTATGGAATGTAAAACTAAATGCTTCTGAATTGTATTTTTTATGCAGTTGCTTCCAAACTTTCGTTTGTACAGGCTCAGACTGAAAAATACGCACACGTAAGGAAGATGGTCATAGTGCTCGTTCCAAGAAACCACAATAGAACATGAATGGCCGAGAACTGTATTGGGTGGTTTCAACAACAAGTGTGTCAGTAATGAACGAGAGACAACCCAGGCTTTCAACGCCTGTAACCAATCACTATCATCAGTGCCTTTCAACTCTCCGCGGTCCTCAACAAAAACATGTCATGTCTATCAGTCCTCTGCCATCCATTCAAGTTCTTTCCATGTCTTCTTATCCCTTTCCTATCTCCAGTTCTCTTTTCCATGTGGAACTCCCTCTATTTGTACTATCATAGGGATTCCAGAACATGGACTGCCTTATAATACTGTCACCTGGTGTTCTTAATTGAGGAGGACTGCAATAAGATGGTGGTAAACGATGGAGTGGGCGGGGGGAAGGTAATACGTCTTACTGGGGCAAAAGACGAGAAGAGAAACCTACGTTGCGGCCTCAAGGCCTTCGTCGGGGACAGATGTACAAAAACAGAAAGGAAAGAAAGTTAGAACTAAGTAAAGAGAATGGAAAATAAAAGCAAGAAGACGTGATCACATGGCTGGTTCAAAATGGCTGCCGTTGCTACCATATGTTCTTAATTGTTACCCGGTTAAGCAAATACCGAAATGAATACAATATTGCAAATTCTTAGAAGATCAGAAGAAATAAATATGACGGAGGAAACAGTAAAGAAATATCACGCTAGACTACGTGACAGAAAAAACGCTCATAGACACTCCAGTAGTTCGTAACAAGGTGATGTCATCTCTTCACTGCGCGATGTAAACGTATTAGGGAAATCGACCAACTAAACACCCCCTATAAAAACTTTGTTTCATTGGCCTACCAGTTAGCTCGCTAGAACTTCCAATCAATCACCTATCTTCTAAAGTAATTTGAATTCTTTTATTTCGCGCACAGTGAAACTGGTTTTATTAGAAGTAGCCAATACGAGATAATATTACAAGGTAGTCCTTGTTCTGGAAATCGCATGGCAAGAGATTTAGAGGCAGACAAAAGAATACATGGAGGCACACATGAAGGGGATGAAGAAGAAATGGAAAGACCTTAAGCTGATGACACGGGACATGAAGATTTGGCATAAGTTTCTTGACAGCCTATGAGCCTTGGAAAGTTGACAGGTGATAATGATGATGAGGACAGTGTAATGTACATATATTTTTCTGAAATAAATTTAAAGTTACTAAGCGACTGTGGAAAACACCGAGTTAGGCTGAAGTCATTAAGTAATCGTTCTTGTAGGTAATAGTTTTAATTTCAACAAGAACCACCACATCAAGAGCACATGCATGCAGGCTTCCTAGAGATCAGCTGCAGTGGTGCGTCCATGCTCCGGAGGGAACAAAACAGGACATGAAGATGACGGTTTCATTTCTAGATACTACTTGCAGTCACCATCGTTAGCTGTTTTTATATCACAGACTAGACTTAAAATCAATATTTTCACATCGTTGACCACACACATTAAGTCAAGGGACGGCACTATCTGACCCTAGGGCATGTCAAAATGATGTCGGATGGGGCTAATAATCTCAATGGAGTAGTGGATTACGAAAGAATATCCTTTTGTAGTCTTTTGGCCAAAACCAGAAACACACGAATGAACAAAATCCTTATTCCATCAGGGAAAGAAACATGTGTTGTTGCCTTTTTGTATTTCTACCCGGCAATAATACACTTCTCAAAGTGTTTTCATATTAAAACATCCCTAACTTCAATAACAAGTAATTAATATCATTGCATTCAGTAAATGAACACACATGTACATTCACACACATATGCAAGCACAGAGAAAGCGAGAGATGAGAGAGAGAGCGAGAGAGAGAGAGAGAGAGAGAGAGAGAGAGAGAGAGAGAGAGAGAGAGAGAGAGAGAGAGAGAGAGGAGGCAAGTAATGTAGCCATTACATACTTAAAATTAAAGTTAAAACTGTAACATTTGCAAATAAATACTCATGGAAACATTGTATGAACTGAAATTGAGAGCTGTAGTATGTGCATTTTTAAGATGTCATAACATATTAATGCAGATATCTTTAGAATGTGCTGTAATAATTAATTCTGACATACTGCGGTAAAACGTCCCGTGATTGAACACCTGTATAACTAAGGAACTACGGAAGAGGTCAATTCGTGGTTTTGCAAGATCCAAAAACGTTCGCCTCGTATAAAAAACAGAACAGTATTTATAGCGAAAGAACGTTCGTAAGTATGAAAGTGTTCTACCATGCATAATTTGATGTGCAAACAGGAGATTGTAGAAGAGGAAGGATTTTTGAGAGGAAAAATATTCAGCCTGAAGAGCTTGGGAACGTAATATGTTTTCCCACTTCTTAAATATCTGATGTGATTGTTTGGTCAGCTTCTATATAACTCATGAACTCAAATGTCTGTACTTGACAGACTAACACCAGTTTTTGAGTAGTAACGAGATACAGAATGTCTGCAGAACCTTAAACTACCGGCGTTTATGCAGTGACAAGCATTGTCTCGGTAGTCCTCCATTAGAGCCAGGTTAATCCTTCTGCCGGTACCGTTTCTAAGAGTAAAAGGATCTTATTAAATTGTCAGAGTCAGGCGTCGTTTGCAGATCTCATGAAATAAAATAATGAAATGAGGTGTCTCCGCTGTACTTCACGATAATCGATATCAGAGAATGTTCGAAGGGGATTGGATTCCAACCGATTTCATTTCCGGAACTTTCCTTTTTTTCCGAGAACCTCAGACTCTTGTTTGTTAAGCGGAGATGTGGCCACACAATTTTTTGTTTATTTTTTATTTTATTTTAAGAATTGATTTTGACGTTCTCGCCCGTAATAAATGATTAAATTAATATGGCACCTTTCTAATTTGAAAATGAAACGTAAATAAATTGAATTCATTGAAATTATTGGCAACAGCAATCATGATTGGCAAGTTGTACTCCAACACTTTAGGTGCAATCACATTTAGTGATGGAAAAATTAAATAGTAATGGCGAGGAACACAATGAACATTCATCTGCGAATAAAGTTGTGGAAACTGAAGTATTTTTAAACACTTTTCTTTTTAACATGTCCGTTGTTAAGATGTTTCAAGTCTTTGGCGCTGAAAATCACTACGTTCTACACACTGAAGTAGACATCTGAAACTTTGTATGTGTTGCAGGAGCGGCCACCAGTTTTTACAGGCGGTTCGGTAAAATTAGCCCAACGGATTGTTGAGAGCTTGATAGTCAATCGTGTAATCTGGGTTTACAGTTCATCTTCTTTAGAGCTTCGTGCCTTTGATGTTAAGTACGCGAATGTGGGTTTAAATTAACTTGAGACCATGATAATGATGATTGAATTCCCAAATGTTTATAGACTGGATAAGTCATGGCTAGAGTCCAAACAAACAATTTATTATACATTCTGTAGACATCGTACGTTGATCATGAATTACATCACAAATATAAATTAGAATCCTATGTTGAATTAGCTATCTTGCATATCAGTCCTTTGTCTCGTAATCTGAATTACTGTAGGCAGAACGACATAACTATATGCACGCGTGGTTGGAAAATCCAACGACCGACAGTGAGATTATGCGTCTGGCACTAGTATAACTAAAACGGACTGTTAATTCATCTCGACAAGGTTTAGTCAATTACTAACCTGTAACTTCATCTTTCTTCATCATAACAGTGGACTGACCCATGTCCATGAGAAAATACAATATAACCGTGTGGCCTTCCATGCCCGACACTATAAGAATATAAAGACACGTCTTCTCCGTTTGACGGTCATTTGAAAAAGGGTCCCGTCTCTTGGTCACCGTGCGTGACTACCAACGCTGAAACGTCACAGCGTTCACTAGGCTAATAATACTTTTTACATTACATTAAACGTTGTAACCCCTAAAATCGCATGCTGCTAACCTCTAGCAGACAATGCCAATTAATCTACCGTAACAATTCCCTGTCCACCGGGGGAAAAAAAATCTATTAGATAGATTTTTTTTTTCAAAAACCTATCTGAATGAATATAAAAAAATTTAACAATATCAAAAAATTTAACCAAAAATGGGGCATATGGCCTACGATGTTCTGTCTAGAACAAATGTCGTGGTCATGTCGACTAACTAACAGTCATCTAATATATTAATGATCATATTATACATAAATGTTATACATAAATTTTATATGAACTAAAAGAGAATGGCTAATGTTGATATCTAATTAAATAATTAATTAACTTAAAATATGTCGCAATGAAATGTCACATCAGACTAATCTAAAGAGTTAAAATTAAACTAATTAATTATATTGAGTGTGTAATAAGAATAAAGTTGTTGAAAATCTAATGTAAGAAAAATGAAAGGATATGTTAAAGAGAGAAATAAATAAATGAAGAATAAAGTAGAGAAAAAAGTAATGTATAAATTTAACTCAGTTATGTGTGTTGGACATGAATTAAGTTTAGTATTAAGTTGTTAATACCTATCTAAATTAACCAATTTAAACAATAATGTAGTATGTAATGTATCCACATAATTATTAACTATATAATATAATAGTTACATACAATAACATTATCTAAGAATCATGTGAGTTCTTATTTTTTTTCTTCTTTCATATATTTTTTCAAATTTCATTTCATTTTTTTTTTTTTCATATTTATCTCACTTTCATTTTAATTTCCATTATTTTAACGACTTAATAAAAATTAATTAAAGCTGGATAAGATGATCCATACGTAGGCTTGATCCTTGTGAATTCCAATTAACAAACAAATGTTTAAGTGTTTCAGTTCATAAGTATCGACGTTATTGACAATAGTTCATGTCGCATACTGAGTTACATTGATAGTGTTTTCTATTATGTTCACTTGATGCACGGAAATGTGTCCAATAGTTTTATCATTAAAGGATATCAAGCAAAGTCCTGGCGTAAATACGAACATAGAGTCAATTGATTTCATTCATTTCGTATATAAAGTCTTTAGTAAGCAGATACTTGTATTGTAGGCAATAGTTCATGCCATTATAGTGCTATGTATTTTGAGTAAGTATCTGCGACGTTAATATAGTTCAGGACTCGACATCAGTACCAGCGGGCTGATCACCCGCTTGCCAGCCATACTGATTACGGAAACAACAATTAATATTTTGTTGTACCAATAAACGCCATTAGGCGTAACGGAACAACAATTAGTTTCTTGTTGCCCTAAGACGCCTCTAGGCGTATTGGCTACGGACTGCTTTGTCGGTCAGTGGCTAAGGACGGAAGAAGAAGTCGACATCAGTAGGATTTCGAGATAGAGTATCTGCCAAGACGTTATCTGCTCCTGTGATGTACTCGATTGAGAAGTCAAAAGGTTGAAGGAGAATAGCGAATCTGGTGAGCTTTGGACTTTTATGATTCGCCCGTCGTAGTGATGCCACGGCTTTCTGGTCTGTCTGTACTACGAAAGGGGCTCCCAGCAGGAACTTCTCTAATTTCGTTATTGCCCACACCACTGCTAAAAGTTCGCGGTCGACAGTGGAGTATTTGACTTCTGGTGGTTTCAGTTTCCGTGAGACGTACAAGTTTGGATGGAGGATGTCGTCATGATATTGGAGCAAACATGCGCCAATTCCGTAGTTACTCGCATCTATAAGGAGTATAAACTTTTTGGAAGCATCAGGTAGTCTCAAAATAGGTGGGTTTGAAAAAATGTCAATAATTCACCGAAATATTCTATTAAACTTACCAGTCCATGTCACCTTCACTGGCATGTCTTATTTTAACCAAGATGACAAATGAATTTATGCTGCATTGGGCTGAGCATAGTTAAAACATTTAACCACCTTACTGTCTCTTGTAGGCATGGTAAAAACAAATAAGACAGAAAACGTGTACAAATTTAAAGATGTTAAGAATAAAAAATGTTTTTCGAGAAGAAAAAATCAATAAATCAATCTATATTAGGATAGATGATTAAGAAAGATAAGAAATGATGACTGACAATGCTGAGTCATCAAGAAAATAAAACACAAGTATGAAAGTAAACCATTATCTGCGTAACGCAGAATCAGGTACTAATTGTAACTTTAGATAACGGTGATGAAAATAAACACCATTATCACGCTCGATAACCCAACGAGCGTCTCGATTGTTACGAAATGTAACCATCGCCTGTCTATTCTGCCCATTGCATGATGGCAGAAGACGAACAAACTTAACGTTTGCTGTATAATCAAAAAAATTTCTAAGTGCCTGCCAGGTAGTATCCTGTGGCAGATTTCGCACTAACACTGTGCGAGAATACGCACTTTTCCCAATATATGTAGTATCATTGTCATGAAATAGTGGACAATGATGATATGTATTCTTTGTCAAAGAATTAACCTTCCCTTGCAACATCGACACTGTCTTTTTATTAGATGATGTATCATCCTGACTGGACTGAGGATGACACCTATTATTACCAAAGGTATTAAGTTTCCTACATGTCGTAGACATGTCTTTGCTGGGCAAAGTAAAAAATTTTTCATCATAATTATTTGTGTTAACTTTATGTTTCCTTTTAAGTCCAGCATTATTCTTTAACCTATTATTCTTCCTCGTAATGTTTTTGTCAATGTTGACAACGTCAACAGTTTTATTAGGATCAGTTATATCCTTAGTATGTTGTCCAATAGATCTATAATCCTCATCAATTTCCAGGATAGTACTCAGAGTGAAGTTGGAAACTGCTGTGCCACATGTATTCATGTTGTTGGCACGAAGTGTAGCCATAGCAACAACAGCGTTAGCGTTGCTAAAAGAATGCAAATTTTTTTTCTCCCAATCATTAATTTCTTTAGGAGTGCAATCTTTACTCCCATGTATGCGTCCTAATGTAAGATCAGCTGATGGATTCTGTAGCATGCACACCTTGACATTACCTGAAAAAAATGGTGTATTAACATGTACTATGGCAGTGGGGTAGTACTCAATAGTACCCCCGAAGGTCATGCAACGGACATAGTCCCCTGTTGCACAGCTAGGATGTACCAGAGACTGCCGAACTCCAATGGTTGTTGATCCAGAGTCTTTTAAAACTGAGACCACCGTACCATTGACTAATCCACTATGGAACATCAAGGTGCCCTTGCCATCGTTCGCTGAAAGACCAACTGCTGTATGAAGGTGTCCACAATTCAGCACCGTTTCTTTGGCCTTCTGAAAAATAGTATTACAATCTTGGCAACTACTTGCCACATTAAAGTTAACAGCACAACATGCAGACGAAGATTGTGACTGATTATTATTATCAGAAACACTAGGGGTCGTACCATCCGTGAGTACCGCCCCTGCATTGTGATCAAAATGTGATGGTCTTCGTGACTGAGACCGATGACGAGAATAATCATTTGAATTATCTCGTTGTCCTCTATTGTAACTGTTATCTCGATGTCTCGAGCTATAATTATCGCTGTTGTTCCAATTGTTACCATTATTATAATTATATGAACAATTATAACTTGAGTTACGTGGATTACTGTTGTATCTGGACTGAGGTGAATAATTTCTGTTTTGTGGTCTTCCTCTATTAAAGTTATTGTTAAAGCTTTTACGTCCCTTATGAAAATTAATGTCATAGTTTCCCTTGAACCTACCTCTGTCCACACTGTGTGTTCTAGGTTTGTTATTACTAAGATATGCCATATTGGAGGCTACAGGAAGAGGTTCTCTTATTAACGAGCCAGAAATGTTAGCATTCGGATGAGCGGTGCAGTAATTTAAAGAAATTTTTTCTAACTCATCAATAGTTTCTGGTTTCCGTTCTTGCAGATAAGCAAAGAACGGTGGGCTGACAGAAAATAACACTTTATCCCTCAATAACAAATCGACTAACTTGTCGTAAGATTTGTTGACACCTGCCAGTTCAACCCATCTGTTAAAAGTATTGCGTATGTTAGCAATAAAACCCGTAAAGTCTTTATTATTATCTGGCAACAAACTTTTGAAACGTAATCTACATGCCTCTTCGTTCAAATGGAACCGACGTAATAACAAAGTCTTAATGGCCTCATAGTCTGTGGCTAATGTCGGATCAATATTTTGTGCTGCACTTGCAGGTTCGCCATCCAGAAATTCCTTGAGTTTAAGTGCCCATGCTGTTTTGTCAAGGTTATTGACCTTACATATATCCTCAAAGCGCGCCAGCCATGATGACAAATCGTCCACGTGTAACTTGAACGGTGGTAGCTTAAAGTAATAATTGCCCTTAAGTCGGTTGGAAGAAGATCCCGATTGAGCATTATCATTTTGGCTTGCTGCAGCACCATGCGAATTAAGTTTTGCTGTTTCCAATTTAAGCCGTTGCAATTCCATTTCTTGCTGCAGTATGATTTCCTGTCGTTTCAATTTATTCTCTTCTTCAATCCGTAAGATTTCATCTCTTGCCACCTTTCTTTCTTCTTCTTGTCTTAATTCTTCTTTCTCTGCCTTAGCAATAGCTTTCTTTTCAGCTTCTTTTCTTTCAAGTTCTTCCATCTCTGCCTTATATTTTGCAAGTTGTTGTTCCGCAAATTCCAGGAGTGCATCTCCCTTTTTATTACAATCTTTTCCAATTTTAATGAAATGATCCAAGGTAAGCATTCTTGAAGTTGATTTATTTAAGTATTCAATTACTTATGTCTAGTAATCACCACTAGAATCTATGTCGATAATTCTAATTACTCAACGAATGAATAATCAATATAAGAAATAGCAATATTCCTGTACTGTTATTTATAAGTTCCACAAATCTATAATATTTTGTAAAAATATTATATATATCAAATAATATCTATCATAAATAGTTATAATAGTTAGTTATATAAGGTGCTGAAATTATATTATGCACTTAATATTAGTATTCAATAATTATGGGTATTATCCCTCATATAAGGTGAATTAATGCAAGTCCGACCGAAACAATCACCGGTAATGTCTTCGACGCGTTCTTCGCGAAATGCGATTAATTCACAGCCCTAAGAACAATTAAAATCAGTTCGTGGCATCCAATCCGATTTCAATCCGCCGCCCATCCATACCCACAAATAAGGGACAACATCAACGGAAAAAACAGATATAACATAGATATATAATAAATAGAGAGGACATGCCTGCACAGCGAAATGGACTTAGTATTGTGCTATATGAAGGACAATCGTCCTAAGTCTAAACTTATCTTTAAAAGGCTCCGGCGATGTCAAGTTCATCAACGGACTAGATCAATGCCTAGTACTGTTTGCTCTTGATTGGTTGATAACCGAATTCAATCGTCTGGTCTTCTTGATCATGTAAATCTTCATCAAACTTGGAATGCGTTGACGGTTGTACTTTCAGAGCGCGGCATCTACGCATGATGTAGTGACGTCAGATTGGAATTTCGTAGTCATGCGTTGAACGTCGTTTTTATGCATCATGTGACTTTCTTGTAATGGTAAACAGTTTGTAAAAGTAAGTAAACAAGAAAAATTTTCCTTTTTTCTTTCGTTCAGCGATGGCCAACTAATTCTTTCTTTCGTTCCCCATCAATGGCCAACCAGTTGTTGCAGGAGCGGCCACCAGTTTTTACAGGCGGTTCGGTAAAATTAGCCCAACGGATTGTTGAGAGCTTGATAGTCAATCGTGTAATCTGGGTTTACAGTTCATCTTCTTTAGAGCTTCGTGCCTTTGATGTTAAGTACGCGAATGTGGGTTTAAATTACCTTGAGACCATGATAATGATGATTGAATTCCCAAATGTTCATAGACTGGATAAGTCATGGCTAGAGTCCAAACAAACAATTTATTATACATTCTGTAGACATCGTACGTTGATCATGAATTACATCACAAATATAAATTAGAATCCTATGTTGAATTAGCTATCTTGCATATCAGTCCTTTGTCTCGTAATCTGAATTACTGTAGGCAGAACGACATAACTATATGCACGCGTGGTTGGAAAATCCAACGACCGACAGTGAGATTATGCGTCTGGCACTAGTATAACTAAAACGGACTGTTAATTCATCTCGACAAGGTTTAGTCAATTACTAACCTGTAACTTCATCTTTCTTCATCATAACAGTGGACTGACCCATGTCCATGAGAAAATACAATATAACCGTGTGGCCTTCCATGCCCGACACTATAAGAATATAAAGACACGTCTTCTCCGTTTGACGGTCATTTGAAAAAGGGTCCCGTCTCTTGGTCACCGTGCGTGACTACCAACGCTGAAACGTCACAGCGTTCACTAGGCTAATAATACTTTTTACATTACATTAAACGTTGTAACCCCTAAAATCGCATGCTGCTAACCTCTAGCAGACAATGCCAATTAATCTACCGTAACAGTATGCAGCTCCCTTTCTTGTCACATTTTAATATATCAAGTGTTGATTAGCATTGACCCAGCCGATTTTCATAGAATAATGGAAATAATATGAAATAAAGTGGAAGTAACTCTGTTAGCCCAAGAGTTTTAAGTTAAGGGAAGTAATGAATTGTAAAGTAGTCGTAGTACTAGTAGTAATATTAGTAGTAGTAATAGCAGCAGCCGCAGAGAATAACAATTATAGTAAATGACACATTAGATAATAATCGAAGTCGAACGAACAATATGCTGTATGTTCTGATCCGTTAATGAATATAAATGTTGCTCAACGCATAACATAACCATCCTATTCTGATACAGCACGCGCCCGATGATCCAGGGCGCTGCTTATTGTTAATCTTAACATGACTTTTGGTAATATTTTTTAATCAGTTTAAGAAGCACAAATAATGTTACTGTAACTGCTACTAGTTCCTTTCATGCATATCTTCTTTTTTGATCCTTAGCCGCCGACCGTCAAAGCAGTCAGTGGCCATCACGCCTAGTGGCGTCTTGTAGGGCAACAACAAATTGATTCCACTTTGCTCGGTCGGCAGCCATCCTTCGTACAGTGCCCAAACTCTGGTTCATTCTTTGCATCTCAGCCTCCACAGTCCTCCGCCAGGTTGTTTTTGGTCGGCCTCTCTTTCGATTTCCTTCAGGGGTCCAAAGCATAGCTGTTCTTGTAATGGCATCGGGGTCTCTTCTGAGGACATGACCAACCCAGTTCCAGCGTCTGCCAGCTATGATGGTGTGCATGTCCTCTTGCTTGCTACGAGTAAGCAGATCTTGGTTAGTGATGGTATTCGGCCAAAAGATTCGGTGAATTTTTCTTAGGCATGTTGTGTGAAAAGAGGACAATTTCGACATTTCCTTCTCTGTAACTCTCCAGCATTCCGCACCATAGAGAAGCACAGAAAGCACACAGCTCTGATATAATCTTAATTTTAAGCTTGTGCTGTATTGGGAGGACTTCCAGATGTTGTTTAGGCTAAAGAAGGCTGTTCTTGCCTTATTCATTCTGATGTTGATGTCTTTGCCTGCCCCGCCGTCTGGTGTTACTATGCTTCCTAGGTATGTGAAGGTATCTGTCTGTACCAATTGCTTATTCCTTACTGATATGGGCTCAGAGTTGCTCACATTGAGCGTCATGACCTCAGACTTCTTTAAATTGATGTTCAAGCCCACCTGCTGGCTAAACTTATTAAGTCTATCCGTTTTTTCCTGGATGTGTTGATGTGAATGTGCTAGTAGTGCAATGTCATCTGCATATTCCAGATCTTCCAATGTAGAAAATGTCGTCCATCTTATTCCTCTTGGACTGCCCTCTGTTGTCTGGCTTTCATGCATATACAAAAGCATTATTTTCTTTGTTATTTCAGCAATAATTATGTGCTAGGAAAGTTAGTTATTTATTATGCAAACTTTGATGGAATTAAACGTTTCGACCTGCAGAATTCTAAGTTAGTGTAGATTTTTTTCTTTTCTTTTTCTTGGTCGTTCGCTCTCAAACACTCACATCTATCTTTCTTATAAAGCTGGCTACTCTTGTCACCGTACAGTCTCTCCCTCAACTGGGTTGGAGAAGGCCAAAACCCAGGTGAGGAAAAAAACTGTAGGGTCATTATGAAGTTTGCATAACAATCAAGCACTCTTAGAAAATAAGATAAAACTTCGACTTCTGGTTAAGGATCATGCAATATCAAAACAGTATTAACCAGCACAAGTTTGTATAGATCTGCGTGTTTTCAATCTTGTGTATGTGTGTGGAAATCCCAGTGTTGACGTGAGTGTGTGCGCGCGTATGCCTTTGTGTGAGTGTTCTTTTACAAGTCAAAAAGTAAATTAAAGAACATAGCTCTCAAAACTCTTGAATGAAGTTGTAGAATTCTATTGATGACAAGGGACGTCAGCCATTTATTATTTCCGGTCATCGTCTTTCATTAGTTAATTATGTTTACCTTTTAGAGGATTTGCGGTAATGAATAAATATTTTTCATTAGGCTAAAGCTTTCGATCGAGGGGACAAAGTGTTAGGAAGTACCAAGGGGACAAAGTGTTAGGAAGTACCAAGTAATTGTTTATTAACGATTCCATTAAGTACACAAACATACAGACATTCATACACACGCATGGACATATCAAAAGAAATATCATGTGGCTGGAGCTTAGCTTCCATTCGAACGCGAATAAGAAGAAATCATTTTGGACAAATAAAACAATGTTCAAGATAAAGAGAAACTCATCATCATCATCAGGTGCCATGTCCACACCGAAGGTCAGCTGCATTGAATCTCCAACGTCTTCTATCTCTTGTCTTGATGGTGCACTCTGATTGAATCTTTCATGTCCATCTTTTTGATGTTATCTTCCCACTTATGGCGCTGTATTCCTCACTCACGTTTGCCTTCAACTCTTTCTTTTGTTATGGTCTTCATTAAGGTGTTATGTCCTTTTACATGGTTACAATATAAAAGAGACAAATAGAAACTAAAAACATCTGTTCCAGAACGTCTGTACTGTGAAAAGACAAAGAAAATATCTGGCAGCGGTTACTGCTTTATTTATTAATGTTTGTTATCATCAAAATCTGTCAGCACCTGGCAGAGCACTTCAGCATAAACATACCTTCTTGTTCCTGGTCCTGTGTTTTGAATGAAAACTTTTGGTAACCTATGCAGTCTTTAAATGTAGGCATACCATAACAGGTTGATTATATTTTAACCAGACAAAACGTAAAACGTAAAAGATCCCGTTACACGCACATTGAGGCATTTTGGGAATATGATGTAAGGCCCATATTTTCTAGACCATACGCTACATTAGGGGTGATGTGGTCAGCAGCACGCTGACCGCCTTTAACCTTCCCAGAGTTGCTCCAGATCAAAGGCAGAGGAAAACCATAACAGAACCACAGTTACGTGGGGTCCAATTTGGACTAAAGGAAGTAATGGGATGTACTGATGCTTTGTTTACCTTAAGACCGTTATGTGAAGGAACAACTGAATATGACAATGATCTAAACATATTATTTATAGACCGGGACAAGGCATTCGACAGAGTGAATAGAAATAAACTTTGGTCAGTACTAGAAGACTGGTAATAAAGGGGCAGCTATTAGATAACGTGAGAGTTCTGTACCATTCATGCAAAAGCATAGTAAGAACAACTGATGGACTTACTGAAGCACTTTATATAACCAAAGGAGTTCAATAAGGCTGTATACTATCGCCTTTACTATTCACCATTTATATGGACATTGTAACATCAGAAGGTAATCTAGAAGCAAACCCAGAAGACCAAGAAAACACAGAATTGAAGAATACAACACACTTTACGAGTTACGTTTTGCAGTTGACCAAAGTCTAATGTATGAAAATGAGAAGAAGTTGCAAAAAAACAAAAACATTCAGATATACTTATTCAACTTGTGGAAGATGCAACATGAAGATCAACACCATAGACAGAAACCATGAAGATCATCTGATCGCCAAGCCCCACTTAACATACATGTCGACTACATCAAGCTTAAGCAGGTTCATGAGTTCAAACACCTTAGAAACATTTTTACTTAAAACAAAAAGCGTGACAGAGAAATTGAAAAACGATGTCAAAAAGCCAGTGCAGCGACTTACGTCCTTTACTGACATTATGCGCTACAAGATATTGAACAATACAGGTGGGAACTGACATCCCTGTCAGGCTGCACTCGTTGACCGGAACTGTTCCATAGTGTATTATTTACTTAATGAGTTCATTTTAATGGTACATCACAGTATCTTTAAGGTGGGGCTAGCAATCCTCTTCAGGTTTACCCAGTTTCATTTAATCGTCATGCTTGCTGAAAAGACACCGGTGTCATTTTTGGCTTAGATGTTTGTCAACTCTACGACAGAGTTTAGGCATATTGTTCTACTTATTTTTGATTGGCATTTGTGTTCTGGTACAACTGATGGACTTTGGTCTTAGTTGGAAGAGCATGCCTCGCCACAAGAAGACAAAAACCCGAAGAAGAAGAAAGACACATAGCTTAGAACTGAATAATAGCTTTAATGAATGTCCGAATAATGCTATAAATTTATCGTTGTTCATAGTTACCGGGGCCGAATAGAGAGCAAAGAATAACATCATTGTAACTGATGCGTGCCGACCATCAGTTATAGTAATATATATAATCCGAACAATGTCCGTGGCCAAAAACACACATAGGGTTATGTCGACAGACACGTATCAACGTTAATTCCAATGTAAGCGAAACTCCTCTTCAACGTTCACAAGATACACTTTATTCATGTACAGTTACATAGCTCCATCAATTATATAAATAGTTTCACGCCCAATGGCAAAAGCAGTAATATGCAGTCTTCACAAAGTCTTAAGACAGTCCGTTCCGCCATGGAGACGCTGTCCTTGCATTCTCAACAGTTTAATATATTTGATACATTCTGTGACCGTGCTTGAGAACTGAGAACTGGTTACGGCAGCAAATTACAGTATGTCACAGTGGTGGTGCTCTGCGAACTGGTCTCACGGCACCGAATTACAGTATGTGTGACCGTGCCGGTGTTCCTTCTTATATATTTTAACTAGGTGACTGAGGCAGGCCTAGTTATAATCATTCACTTTTTTTTTCTTCCTCCAAGTGAGACTATTTCTCTTACTGGCCCCCTTGTTCCGCCAGAGATGGTGGTTCCTGGATGAAATTTGGTTCGACTTTTATTTCCAGTATCCGTTCTTCCCTCCTTGGTGGTGAACAGCGATTCCCTCGTACTAGTGGTGTTGGGTGTAAATTATTTATAATGGCCTTGCATTCAGACTTCTACTTCTCTCTCTTATATATAAAGGCTATCGAAGTAGTAAAGTGCAACATGATGGGTTTATTTACATATTCCATGGAGGTACAATTCATCAGCAAAAATTCTCCCTTGCAACTTTCTTATTGCCTTCTACAGCCTATTAACTTAATGCAAAGTATTCGTACACTTGTATAATGTCTCAGTTTCAATACCTGACAGCTAATCCCATTATCTGTATCAATGATAATCTTTGGTCTTACTTCAAAGTCTCTGCTTCTTTACCTGACAGCGCACCCTGGTTATCATTCATATAACCATTATCCTCGGTTTTACTCTCTTTAGTCATGCTTCTGTGTCTCAACTACTATATTCTTTCTTGCTGATGTACCTTGTGATGTGGGCATCATTACCCTCTGAAAAAGTTGCTGAAAGTCTAAAAAATAGTTCAAAGTTCATCTTACCGTTATATACAGAAGTCCGTTACCTATCACTGTCCTACTAGCACCACCTAAGAGCTAATCCTACGTTTGATAGCACAAATTACACTAGTCAACAACCAAAATGTACCAGAAATGAAAATAGCTGATCTTAACTAATTTTGGTGTGCTGAAAACGAAAATGACATTAAAAAATGTTGATTGGCTCTAGTTTTCAAGATATATGCTACTAGTTTATTTAATTAAGGTAAATTTATATATATATGACGCAACTGTTGTGGGCGATTGCATAATTTTTTCTAATGACCAATAAAAATGTTACTAAAAGTTGATGATGCAATCCTACCTATGATTACATCACCTTTGTGTATAAATACCTTATCTCTGATAAAATTTTGCCATTAGTTAGTGCATTTGTCCTTATCAAAAGTATCGTAGTTAGAAATGCCAGAAGGCGTACAGTTTGTATTTTGGCTGCAGAATAGGAGATCAAGATAAGAGCTGGGTGCCACACATATGCTGCAATACATGTGCAGCACATCTTAAACTGTGGTTGACTGGCAAAAGGCAAGCTATGCCTTTTGCAGTCCCAATGATTTGGAGAGAGCCCACTGATCATCTCAACAACTGT
Organism: Oreohelix idahoensis; assembly: GCA_024509875.1. Taxonomy (NCBI): domain Eukaryota; kingdom Metazoa; phylum Mollusca; class Gastropoda; order Stylommatophora; family Oreohelicidae; genus Oreohelix; species Oreohelix idahoensis. The sequence continues at coordinate 182,746 of JAMPIV010021938.1, forward strand.
TACTTTTGCATGGTCCCTCCAATTGGGAAAGGCATATCAAAGAAGAAAAAATGGACTGGAATATCCAAACATCCCCTCTGCAATACTTCCGGTACCACATGGCGATGACCTACCAGTTCCCAAAGTGCCAGAATCCTTTTCAGCTGCTTCCACTGATGAAGAGGACATTGGTGGTCCTGAACCATCAACCTCAAGTGACACAAATTTTGAGCAAACTACATCCACTAACCCAAGGTGAACTGAATGATCTTGTAAGAGATCTGAATTTACCGAAGAACAAGGCGGAGCTTTTGGGTTCCAGATTGCAACAGTGGAATCTCCTGGCAGAAGATGTTACAATTTCTGTGTATAGGAACCGCCAGAAGCCGCTTATTACATTCTTTTTCAAAGAGGGTGACCTTTCTGCGTGCCACAACATTTCTGGTTTAATGGCAGCCCTCAACATCAATTACATACCGGAAGAGTGGAGGCTTTTCATTGATTCATCCAAGACAAGTCTTAAAGCTGTTTTGTTGAATAATGGTAATGTGTTACCGTCAATTCCAGTTGGTCACGCAGTTCATATGAAAGAAACTTATGAAAACATTAAGCAGCTTTTGAAGTGTATAAACTACGATCATCATCATTGGTCACTTTGCGGTGACTTAAAAGTGGTCGCTCTTTTGCTTGGACTACAGGGTGGATACACCAAGTACTGTTGCTTTCTCTGTGAGTGGGATAGCCGTGCACGAAGTGACCATTACATCAGAAGACATTGGCAAATCAGGCAGTCATTGCAGCCTGCAGTAAGAACGTTGAGAACCCAGCAGTTGTCGACACCAGCAAGATTTTGTTGCCACCCTTGCACATTAAGCTGGGTCTCATGAAAAACTTTGTCAAGGCAATGGAGAAAACAGATGAGGCTTTCAAATACCTCATCAGAAAATTTCCAAGACTGAGTGAAGCTAAAATAAGAGAGGGAGTATTTGTTGGTCCGCAAATTCGAAAACTTCTTCATGATGACGAGTTTCTTTGCGTGTTTGCATGGCAAGGAAAAAGCAGCATGGCTAGCATTTAAGTCAGTGGTGGACAATTTTCTTGGAAACAACAGATCTGATAATTACAATGAAATTTTGTATAAAAATCTCCTTCTGAAGTATAAGAGTCTTGGCTGCAACATGTCTTTGAAAATTCATTTTCTGGATTCTCATCTGGATTTCTTTACGTCAAACTGTGGAGCGGTCAGTGATGAGCATGGTGAACGATTTCACCAGGACATTGCTGCTATGGAGACAAGGTATCAAGGCAATTGGAGCCCTTCAATGCTTGTTGATTACTGTTGGACTGTGACAAGAGACACCTCATCGATTGACTACAAGAAGCAAGCAAAGAGAGCTCGAACAGCGACTGAATAATGACGGAATGGGTTCAAATGTGCCTTTTTAAAGCATGATATGTGAACTTTAAATAATGTTTTTTTTTCTATCATTTTATGTTAAAATATCAATTAATTGAGTATGTAACCACAATTTTTATAATGCTAAAGTAGAAAGACTAGCTGTTTAGCCCAGAGAAGTAAACAAGCATACATTATTTGTATTACTGTAATGTAAATTCATCATTTAAAAAAAAAACCAGAGCCAATTGGTGAATTTCATTATGATATTTGAAATCAGCATGTCAAAATCAATAAGAAATGGTACATTTAATTTCTGGTACAAAAAACTTTTGAAAATTTGTTGACTAGTGTTATCAATCAAATCTAAATGTTCTCCTGAATTCCTATTACTACCTTTCTATATCTAGCTATTTCTGTAGACCTTCTGCAAACCGCAGGTTTCACATTTCTTGAGAGCCCAGCAAAACTTGACTTGCTCTGTTAAGGTTTCTGGTGGGACTAATCTCTTTTCGTCCTTCAATTTCCTATCTGATGGTCCAAAGTTGTTTTTGAGTGAATGCGATTGGTCCATAGTTTTACTCACTCACCTAACGCCACCTACACGCTTAATTGTATGCTGTCCAACTCCGTGAACTGTGCTACATAACTGTTTACATTTCGCTCACTTTTCACGTGCGATGTCACTACAATATTCAATTACAATTTTTCTTGGAAACAACATAACTTGGGTTTATTCTACTCTGCGTTTTCTTAACTGTAAAGGGCGCTAATAATATTGTTATTCCCCTTAGTACTTTTTACCTTAGTTTCATTTTTCCTTCTATGTCTTTACTAAAACTAGTCTGATATGCAAATTTGGTAAACTCTAATGATATATACTTAGATTACTTTAAAGTCTAATGTGGTTCCCTCCCTTACAAAAAACACTACATTTTCATTCTTTTATCTCCCATGTTAAGAACGAATAGCCTATCACTTAAATTACTCTGATTTTCTAACCCATTTTTATATACTCTTTCATCTTGTTAACACCAAATAACTGTTCGACTGACTTTAACTGCAGCGTATTTTACGCTGAACAACCCAATGCCTAGTATCCTGGCTTTTGGCTGGGATCATGTGTCTACACACAGGGACCGGTACAGTGACATTCATGTGTCATTAGGTCTCTTGTGTGAGAACACAGAAGATCACTACGGTGACACATTTTGTCACTGGGTCTTCTTGTGTTGGGACATGTGGTCTTGACCAGAGCCGGGTTTGGGCGGGGACAATGCGACCTCATGCGAGGAAAAAATATGCGACCTCAAGCGAGGGAAAAAAAAAAAAAAAAAAAAAGTATCCTGGCTTTTGGCTGGGATCATGTGTCTACACACGGGAAACAGTAGTGACATTCATGTCATGAGGTACCTAGTGTGAGAACACAGAGGATCACTACAATGACACATGATGTCATTGGATCTTCTTGTGTTGGGACATGTGGTCTTGACCAGGGCTGGGTATGGGTGGGACAAATGCAACCTCATGCGAGGAAAAAATATGCAACCTCATGCGAGAAAAAAAAAAAAAAAGGGATCATGTGTCTACACACAGGGACCGGTACAGTGACATTCATGTGTCATTAGGTCTCTTGTGTGAGAACACAGAAGATCACTACAGTGACACAGTTTGTCATTGGGTCTTCTTGTGTTGGGACATGTGGTCTTGACCAGGGCCGGGTTTGGACGGGTACTAATGCGACCTCATGCGAGGAAAAAATATGCGACCTCAAGCGAGGAAAAAAAAAATAGGATCATGTGTCTACACACAGGGACCGGTACAGTGACATTCATGTGTCATTAGGTCTCTTGTGTGAGAACACAGAAGATCACTACGGTGACACAGTTTGTCATTGGGTCTTCTTGTGTTGGGACATGTGGTCTTGACCAGGGCCGGGTTTGGGCGGGGATAATGCGACCTCATGCGAGGAAAAAATATGCGACCTCAAGCGAGGGAAAAAAAAAAGAATCCGGCTTTTGGCTGGGATCATGTGTCTACACACGGGAAACAGTAGTGACTTTCATGTCATGAGGTACCTAGTGTGAGAACACAGAGGATCACAACAATGACACATGTTGTCATTGGATCTTCTTGTGTTGGGACATGTGGTCTTGACCAGGGCCGGGTATGGGTGGGGCAAATGCAACCTCATGCGAGGAAAAAATATGCAACCTCATGCGAGGAATTTAAAAAAAAAAAAAGACATTCATGTGTCATTAGGTCTCTTGTGTGAGAACACAGAGGATCACTACAGTGACACATTTTGTCATTGGGTCTTCTTGTGTTAGGACATGTGGTCTTGACCAGGGCCGGGTTTGGGCGGGGCTAATGCGACCTCATGCGAGGAAAAAATATGCGACCTCAAGCGAGGAAAAAAAAAAAAAAAAAAAAAAACTGATTTTCTAACCCATTTTTATATACTCTTTCATCTTGTTAACACCAAATAACTGTTCGACTGACTTTAACTGCAGCGTATTTTACGCTGAACAACCCAATGCCTAGTATCCTGGCTTTTGGCTGGGATCATGTGTCTACACACGGGAAACAGTAGTGACATTCATGTCATGAGGTACCTAGTGTGAGAACACAGAGGATCACTACAATGACACATGATGTCATTGGATCTTCTTGTGTTGGGACATGTGGTCTTGACCAGGGCTGGGTATGGGTGGGACAAATGCAACCTCATGCGAGGAAAAAATATGCAACCTCATGCGAGGAAAAAAAAAAAAGGGATCATGTGTCTACACACAGGGACCGGTACAGTGACATTCATGTGTCATTAGGTCTCTTGTGTGAGAACACAGAAGATCACTACAGTGACACAGTTTGTCATTGGGTCTTCTTGTGTTGGGACATGTGGTCTTGACCAGGGCCGGGTTTGGGCGGGTACTAATGCGACCTCATGCGAGGAAAAAATATGCGACCTCAAGCGAGGAAAGAAAAAAAAAAAAATTTGGCTGGGATCATGTGTCTACACACAGGGACCGGTACAGTGACATTCATGTGTCATTAGGTCTCTTGTGTGAGAACACAGAAGATCACTACGGTGACACAGTTTGTCATTGGGTCTTCTTGTGTTGGGACATGTGGTCTTGACCAGGGCCGGGTTTGGGCGGGGATAATGCGACCTCATGCGAGGAAAAAATATGCGACCTCAAGCGAGGGAAAAAAAAAAAGAATCCGGCTTTTGGCTGGGATCATGTGTCTACACACGGGAAACAGTAGTGACTTTCATGTCATGAGGTACCTAGTGTGAGAACACAGAGGATCACAACAATGACACATGTTGTCATTGGATCTTCTTGTGTTGGGACATGTGGTCTTGACCAGGGCCGGGTATGGGTGGGGCAAATGCAACCTCATGCGAGGAAAAAATATGCAACCTCATGCGAGGAATTTAAAAAAAAAAAAGACATTCATGTGTCATTAGGTCTCTTGTGTGAGAACACAGAGGATCACTACAGTGACACAGTTTGTCATTGGGTCTTCTTGTGTTAGGACATGTGGTCTTGACCAGGGCCGGGTTTGGGCGGGGCTAATGCGACCTCATGCGAGGAAAAAATATGCGACCTCAAGCGAGGAAAAAAAAAAAAATTTGGAAGGGATCATGTGTCTACACACAGGGACCGGTACAGTGACATTCATGTGTCATTAGGTCCCTTGTGTGAGAACACGGAGGATCACTAGGTGACACATTTTGTCATTGGGTCTTCTTGTGTTGGGACATGTGGTCTTGACCAGAGCCGGGTGTGTGGCGGGGACAATGCGACCTCATGCGAGGAAAAAATATGCGACCTCAAGCGAGGAAAAAAAAAAAACAATTCGACACAATAATAAAAAGTACTTCCTGACATTCAAAGAAGTTGGAACACCTCAACAGAGTATATTGGTGCCCTAGTGATGGTAAAATTCAGGTAAAACACAGTAGACTGCAGGGGCAAACACACATGCGACCTCTCGCATTAAAACACAATCGGCATCTCTCCTTGCAGACGATAAAACCCCCACTTCTGCTAAATTGGCGTCTGCTACAGTTCTTTCCCGGCATGACGTCATGTACGTTTATTGTGAATAAATCCGTATTAAAATAAAAGAAATGAAGCTCTGTCGAGCTGAAAATACTTTACACATAATCGTTATGAATTTTACTTATAACAGTAACCTACCAAGTCGTAAAAAGCAACTCAGAAGGAGAAACTTTAAGCCACAATAACTTCAACAAACAATATTAATAAGTCAGTTAAGAAAATAAAACTCATTTATCCATTACCAAACTCCGCCAAAGCCGGTCCCAAGACCGGCTGAAAAAGGAGGAGGGCGGCCTGCATGGAGGCCGTAAGGAGGCAGCTCCTCCACCATGCAAAGGCACAACAGGCCAATCACCTGTTTGTATTTAAAAAAACCTGATACGCGAAACATAAGAGAGAAAACCGGATTGATTCTAAAAACGACGAACTGGAACGGACTATGGACTACGATTTATGGAACTTGGAACACAAGAAGTATGAATGGGAAGTAAGAGGAGCTGGTGGAAGAGATGAGGAAAGCCAAATTAGAAATCCTGGCTTTAAAAGAAACAAAGAAAAAAGGACAAGGAGTTATGGATCTCGATGGCGACACGCTGCTCTACAGTGGTGTCATCACATCTGAAAGAGCTAAAGGGGGCGTGGGTTGTATTGTGGCCAAACACCAAAGGTATAATATCAAGGGATGGAACTTTGTCTCAGAACGCATTATGGACCTAAATCTAAAAGAAGTAGAAACCATAGTCAACCTTGCCATTGTGTACGGGCCAAATGAAGATGAGCGAGCAGAGGTCAAGGACGAATTCTTCGAGCTGCTTCAAAGGACGGTGGACGACTGCCTAGATGAAATTATCATGCTCGGAGATTTCAATGCCAGAGTTGGAAATGACCATGCTAGATGGGGTGGAGTTATCGGAAGATATGGAGAAGACACTCTTAATGACAATGGAAAGCGACTCATTAGATTCTGCACAGAGCAGAATCTGATCATTACAAACACAAAGTTCCCCCATAAGCGCATACATGTATACACTAGGTGTGAACCAACAAAGAATGAGAAGTCTGTGATCGACTACGCCATAGTTATGAAGTATGTCCGGGATGCTTGAGTGTGGAGGAGGCCAGAGATTGGAAGTGACCACTTCTTGTTAACAATTAAAAGAACAACTGAAAGAGCTACTCGGCCTAGGAACTGCCTAACATCACGCAAGAAGCTAAGTAAACGAACAGGAGAAACGAGCATTAAGACCTACAAGATGAGAGAGCCAGAAGTGAAGACCAGATATCAGGGGCTTATTGCTACAGGAGTGAGAAACACAGAAGAACAACCTGAAGACTTGGAAATCCTCTGGCTTAAATTCAAGGACATCATAAAGACAGCTGCACCAGAAGCATGCGGTGAAGTTCGACTTGGGAACAAGAGACAGAAGACACCTTGGTGGACAGATGAGGTTAAAGAGAAAATAAGAGAGAAGAAAATGGCATGGAAACAATACTTAGGAGCTAAAAACACAGCAGGAAAAACAGATAAATATAGAGAATATATGATACTCAGAACAGAAGCAAAGAACAAGGTGCTAGCAGCAAAACAGAAGTCCTGGGAAGAATTTGGAGAAAAGCTAGAAAACGATGCGCAAGAAAACCAGAAATTGTTCTATAAGACCCTTAAGAATATGAAGAAGGAAAAACGGTGCCATCTTAAATGTATAAAGGACAAGCAAGGCTAATTGCGTTCTGCCCCAAAAGAAGTAATGGAAAGATGGAAAGAATATTTTTCAGAACTCCTGGATGGTGAGCAAGGTCAAACATCAGAAAATCACTGGCACAGAAGAGGAAACCAATGGTGATGAAGATGACATAAAGATGGAAGAACTGAAGACAGCACTGGAGAAAATCAAGATGGGCAAAGCTGCAGGACATGATGGCATAACACCAGAAATGGTTAAGTACATGGGAGCAGCAGGCGACCTATTACTCCTAAGGGTCCTACGGACAGCTTGGTGCAACAAGAGCATACCAAAGGATTGGGAGATTGCCATAATAACATCGATTTTTAAAAAGGGTGACAATCGACAAAGTGGAAACCAGAGAGGCATATGCCTTTTCAGTGTCCCTGGTAAAATCTACTCTAGAATTCTGGAGCAGAGACTGCCTAGCTGAGCCACAAATGGATGAGGTCCAGTGTGGCTTCCGAGGAAATCGAAGTACTCAAGGCCTAATCTTCACACTCAGACAGTTGAGTGAAAAGGCTCTTGAGTATAAGAGTGTGATCCATCTTTGCTTCTTAGATCTGGAAAGAGCATTTGACAAAGTCCCCTGGAACAAACTCTGGGACCTTTTGGCAAGGAAGAACATTCCATCACATCTGATTCATGCTATACAGAGCTTCTACAAGTCTTGCAGAAATTATGTGAGGACGGCAAACCATACGTCAGAAGAATTCTTACCACTGGTGTAAGACAAGGTGATATCCTGTCACCTTATCTTTTCATACTCCTCATGGACGATGTCATCAAGGCATGTAAGGAGAGGACAGGACAGTACTCAGTGGGGTACTGGAAGATGAGACAGGGCTGTATTTCAGAGCTGGCATTTGCTGATGATGTTACCCTGATTGCTAAATCAGAGGTACAACTTCAATCCAACCTGCAAGTCTGGAAGGAAGAGCTGGAGAAGAAAGAGATGATCATAAGCAGCTCGAAAACAAAAACCATGGTGATATCACGAGAGGAAAGAGGACATCAGATTAAGCTGGGAGAACGGTCCTGGAGCAGGTCGACCACTTTAAATACCTTGGAGCTGTCATAGACCGGAAGGGAGGCATCAAAGAAGAGTTCGCTACCCAAAGAGCAGCAGCTGGGAGACTTTTTCAAGCCATAAATCGAGGATTCCTCAGCAATAGAGAAGTTGGTAAGAAGACGAAGATGGCTGTATACCGCTCCACTTATGTCCCAGTCTTGACGTATGGATGCGAGTCATGGGCAGTGACTACAACCCACAAAAGCCAGATCCAAACCTCAGAAATGAGGTATCTGAGGAAGTAGGTTGAAAAAACAAGAAGAGACATGGTCCGCAACCAGACGATACGCCAAGGCCTAAAAACCCATCCCCTGCAGAACCAAGTAGAACAGTCCCAACTGAGATGGTTTGGCCATGTCTGCAGAATGGGAGAAGATCGGTTACCACGACAAGCATGGGAAACTAACAGCCAGGGATCCAGACCTCCAGGACGACCCAAAATCCGCTGGGAGGACAACGTTAGTGTTGGTGTCGTTTTCATAATGATGAATTGAAACGCGAATGGTTACAATGGAATAAATGTCAACAATGTCTTTCAAACGAAAAACCAACAATGTATCTTGAATTGTGTGAACTGGTCAAGTATTAGCAGCACACGAGTCGTTGGTAACTTACATAGATTTTATTCACCAGGACACGAAGTGGACAAGACGGACATCGTCACAGGCGCAAAGATCACACGACAACATATTGATTTATTACTGCTAAAGTTCCTGAAGATTCTCTTCTAGTAAAGACCTCTGTCCATAGACCAGGGATTACAAAACTGTTACCGTATAATATCCTTCTCAGTCACGACCGTTGACCTTCTTTCAAGGACGTCTATCATGGTAACGTATACATACTCTGGGGTGAAATCTTCCATATTACATTTGTTAAAATTCCCAGACGTTCTTCATACATAGCGTTGTACATCATATAATTTTCACACAAAGTCATATACGATAATCCTAATAGTAAAGGCTTTCAGTTGTCTAACCTCTCTTTACATCCAAGCCACGACTTTGGCATTGAAGCATGTACGGCATATAAAACATGTGCGTAAGATAAACAATATAACTTCTTCTACTCGTAGGAATTCTCCGTCTACGATTCAAATCTTAAAGGCAAGCGACTCTGTAGATCCATTCTAGGAACATCTTAATTCCCGCTAGACTAGTATTAGAGCGGCCTTTTTCATACAGCATTAAAATAAGAAGTGGGACGATAACTCACGTGACATTCCTGATATTGGTTTCGACCTGAAGACCAATACAGATCACTAGAAATAAATGGCTTCCTTAAAATGCCATTGAATACGAAATATAAAATTACTATCATGGACACAAGTCAGTTCCATGTTTCCACTTCAAAACCTGACGTCACAAACTACTCAACTAGGTTACACGTGCGTCCAAAGCAACACTCACTGCTTTGTGCACGTCAGTGCGCGAATCATTCGAACGCTCAAACAATATAACTACATAAAACTGGTGCGTACATTTGGCAGGACCGAAGACTACCCCCTTAGGTAATAAATGTACGTAACAGCTCCCTTATTACCTCCCCTTAAAAAAATTAATCCCATTAATTTTTTTCGAACTAATTACTCGAGAGAGGTGAGTCAAAACTACAACAAGATTTATGACATGCATAAAATTATCATATTAAGAAAAGAAAATTGACTTGAAATTAATATAACTAAATGACAGTATGCATTAAAGCACACATCCACCATCGACCTACTTTGGAACGATGTGGTAATATTCGAAGTAAAAAGAAGTTGAAAAAAAATGAAAATGAAGAATCAACAAAAAAGATGATAATAAAATTCAACTAAGTTTTCAAGAAAATTTGAAACATAAGATTTCAAAAATGAAAATGAACAGCAACACTGATGATAATCAATGATAAAAGAATCAGTGAAACAGAAAATTTTGAAATACAATGTGCAAAAATGAAGCAATGCATAATTAAACACTTTAAGAAGCAACGCACTTACTGATATCTAGCACTAGTAAGTTTGACTAGTTATCTAAAAGTAAAATATCATGTAGTGGGATACGTGACTACACGTATTGCGAGACACTAATAACGTTAGTAGATGTGTGATTTATAAACAATCAAATTGATTAAATTGAATTAATCTAATTCTAGTACTTAATTACACATAAATAAATAACTAGTAATTTATTCTAAGTAATTCTAATTTCAGTCATTGTGAATATTCGTTCAGAACTATTTAGAGTCAACAAGAATATGTTCCTAATGTTCCATGCACGAAATATGTTTACGAACACGATATGTAGTGTAATATGTTCCATAACACTAACGAATGTCTATTTGTTGCTTTTTACCAATGTTTCCATACTACAAAAAAAAATGTTACTTTAATATCACTGTTCCCGTTCTAATAAAACGTTACTTCACAAGAAATAATGTTATAATCCATATGTAAGTATGTTCTGAAAGTTATATATATACGAATACTGCAAAACTATACATAGTCTTCACAGATGTACAATTAATGACACTGTACAAAGTTATTCATGTTTCGGTGAGGACGTTTCTCCATCTAAAAGTAGTTTAGTTTCACCACGTTCACAAGGGCATCTTGAAAGACAGTCTGCAAATACATTCTGCACTCCAGGAATAGCTCGATTCTCAAAATGGAACGGTTGAAGAGCTATAGCGTAACGTGCTGACTTTGATGACTTAACGTTTCCAGTATTCAATGCGGTAAGAGCTTTCTGGTCAGACTCCACCACAAAGTGTGATCCGAGGAGATAACGATCCAGTTTTGTGATTGCCCAGACAAGAGCGAGAAGCTCTTTGTCTAGAACGGAGTACTTCATCTCGCTCGTCGTAAGCTTTCTGGATACGTACATAATTGGAAATAAGGTGCCTCCGTATTCCTGCATCAAAACTGCCGCGATAGCGTAGGAAGAAGCATCACTGCGAAGAACAAAGGTGAGATCTTTGTTAGGCAACCTTAAAAAAGGCTTATTTGAAAAAAAATTGTTTTATATAGTCTAACGCCGTTTGGTGATCCTGCGACCACTTTATTACATTAGGTGTGCCTTTCTTCAGTAACGAAGAAAGAGGTGCAGTTATAGTAGACAAATGAGGGATGAATTTAGAATAGAACTGTATTAGTCCTAAGAGCGACCTCACTTGTTTTTTTGTCTTAGGTGCTGAGATGTTTAAAAATTTTTTGAGACGTTACTGTCTTCTGTATACATTAAACCGCGACCTATACGGTGACCAAGAAATGAGATGTCATGAAAACCGACAAAAGCCTTTGAAGGTTTCGCTGTTAAGTTATAATCCTGTAAGGTAGAAAGTAAAGATTTTAAACCCTGAATATGTTCATCCCAAGAGTCACTGAAAAGACAGATGTCATCTATATAAGTAATGACATCGGGACGATGAGACAATATGCGGCGCATCATGCGTACAAAGGTAGCTGGCGCATTCATTAACCCGAAAGGCATAAAATTATATTGAAAAAGACCCCGTGGCGTCGAGAAAGCGGTGAATGGCTTTGCTTTCGTAGTGAGTGGCACTTGCCAATAACCCTTTGAAAGGTCAAATTTCGAAAAGAATGTAGCATGAGATAATTTCTCTAATAAGTCGTCTAATAGAGGTAATGGTTCCGCATCGAATTTTGTAACTTTGTTTAACTTCCTGTAATCTACGCAAAGACGTATATTGTTGTCTTTCTTCCTAATGATTACCATCGAAGAAGAATATGGTGATGAAGATGGTTCAATTATATTTAATTGGAGCATATCATGCAATTCCTTATCAACCTTATCACGAAAATGTAAAGGAATAGGATATGGGCGAACTCGAATCGGTGTATCGTCAGTCAAAATAATGTCATGTTGGATGACTGACGTATGACCTGGGATGTCGGTGAGGACATCCTCATAAGTGTGTAGAATTTTAGAGACTTGCTGACGTTGATCATCAGTAAGAGTAGATGAGATAGTAACATCATTCCATTTCTCAGTGGAATGGAGTGGTACAACTGGTATTGGTAGTTGTACATCATCGAAAGAAGATTCCTCTTCTTGGATGACTGACAAACTAGAATAGTGTTGAATAGGTGGTGTAGGATCGTCAGTTGCTTGGAACACCGATTGTAGATAATCAGGACGTGAGTAATACTCCTTCAACATGTTAATGTGGAAGGTTTTATGTTTGCCATTAACATCAACGATGTAGTCGACATCGGATATTCTTGAGATGATCCTGAAAGGACCTCTCCAGGTAATTAAAAGACGATTGTTATGCGCAGGGAGTAATACAAAAGCTTCATCACCAGGTATGAGCTGGCGAAGACGTCTATATTTGTTTGCAGATAGACGAGCTTTTTCTTTGGCATGTTCGGATGATGCAGTAGCTAGTCTACAAGCATCTATGATTTTCTTTCTAAGAGAGATCACATATTCATAAGAGGATTGAGTTTCCTCTTCAATATTCTCATCCACCAATAAGTCGTGGATTAACGACATCGGACCGCGTGGTTGCATGCCAAAAACAAGCTGGAACGGAGAAAACCCCGTTGCTTGATTTTGTACCTCGCGATACGCAAAGAGACAAGCGGGTAGGACCCGATCCCAGTCTTGGGGATGGTCTTGAGTCATCTTACCCAATAACTGCTTGAGTGTCCTATTGAGACGCTCAATTAACCCATTTGACATCGGATGATAAATAGAACTAAGAGATCTATCTATACCTAATGTCTTCATCACTTGAGACATGGAGTCAGAAATGAACTGAACCCATGATCCGACAAAATTTTCCGTGGAAAACCAATGCGTGAGAAGATTAACATCAATGCCTCTGCTACACTGGCAGATGAAGTGTTCTTGAGAGGGATGGCCTCAGGCCAACGAGTGCACATATCAATGCACGTAAGAATATGCGTATGCCCTCTAGCAGATGGAAGCATTGGACCAATAATGTCAATGGCCATTTTATCAAATGGTCTAATCGGGATGTCCGCAGCTTGAATAGGAGCCGCATGAAATGGACCCCGTACCTTAACTTCTTGACATATCAAACAGGACCGACAATAGAGAGTAACATCTCTATGGACGCCTGGCCAGTAGAATGCCGAAAGCACTCTGGATTTGGTACGCGAAAAACCCATATGGCCCGCACATTGCGAGTCATGAGCATGTCGTAATATACGAGATCTCATACAGGATGGGACAAGAATCTGAGAACATAAGGATAAATCCTTTTCCCGTATGACTCTAACCAAAATCCCATTTTTAAGTATAAAGTCATGTCTAGATTTTGCAAGTTTGTTGCTTGTATTCTTTTTGTTAACATACTGAAAGAATTTTTTTAATGAATTATCATTCTTTTGCAATGTTGCAAACAACTCCCGTGAAATAGGAGCATCATCATCACAAGTGGTATGAACTGTAGGTTCCATAGGTGTATCATGCGACATATTAGTAGCTTGCGCTCTAGTCACTACTGCATTTGCAGTTTGAATATGTCGCTCTTCCCATTCAGCAATTTGCTGTGGTGTACACTCTTTAATACCATGTATGCGACCAAGTATTACATCACAAATTGGGTTAGGCAGAAGACATGCTTGGATCTTTCCTGAAAAGAAAGGTGTGTTAAGATCAATAATAGCAGTGGGAAATGTTTCAATAGTGCCACCAAATGTTACACATTTGACAACCCGGCCCGTGGCACAACTTGGGTTGATCAGCGAAGTCCGGACACCGATTGTTGTACAACCTGAGTCAAATAGGAGAGAGCATGAAATATTATTGACAAATCCCTTGTTAAACTTAAGAGAGCCCTGTCCCTGGTGTACTGACGCAGCAGTGGCTGTACAGACTGCAGGCAGGCTAGGCAAGGTATGTCCGCAACGCAGCGTCGTGATCGCCTTAGGCTGGAAAAGAGTCGAGCATTCTGGGCAGTCTTTCACCTGGGAACAATCTAGAAAACAAGACATAGCATTGTGAGTTTCAGCTACTTTACCCTGTTCAATGTTAGCCTGTGTATCATTAAAAGCAACATTAGAATGTTTACCTGTATTATTCGACGATCTATCTCGTCGGCGCGATCGATTGTGATTTTTGTCATTAAAATTGCCATAATTGTCGTTTCTGCTAGAGTTAAAATTTGGATTAGTCCGATAATTTGTAGAATGATCGTTATGATGTTGGTTAAATGGTTTATTTCCAAAAAATTGTCTGTTTTGCGGACCCTGAGACCTTGATCTCCAGTTTTGTTTATTATAATGTCCTTGACTATTTTTAAAATAATTGTTACCAAAATCTCGCGATCTGTGAGTTTGGTTCCAAGAAACATTAAATGGAGCAGATTGTTGAAATTGCTTCCCTTTGTAAAAGTTATCATTGGTGAAATTATGATTATTTCCCTTATTGACATACCTATCAGCACTAAAAGAACGATTGCGTGAAAAATTGTTTTGTTGTGCTGCAAAAGCAACAGGCAATTCACTCTTAATCTGCGCGTTACTTAGATCCATGTTTGGGTGAGCAGTGCAAAAATTTTTTGCATGTTCTTCTAAATTTTTCATTGATAAAGGTTTCCGTTCGTGTAAAAATGCGAGAAATGTAGGGTTTACCGACGAAAGTACCTTATCGCGCATCAGTAAATCAAAGAGACCTTCATACGACTTTTCAATTTTGGATAATTCGATCCATCTTTCTAATGTTAGTCGTATCTGTGACAGAAAATCACTAAAATTTCTGCCAGATTGAGGTAGTAATGTGTGAAATTTCAAACGATATTCGTTTTCTGTCATTTGGAATTTTTGCAGAAGTGCTGCTCTAAGAGCATTGTAGTCATTTTTCTCACCAATGCTGGTGGTATGATAAACTGCTAATGCATCTCCTGTAAGTAATCTGGATAAATATGTACAGTATAGCGCTTTATCCACGTTATAAGACCCACAAGTGGCCTCAAACCTATCTAGGAAGAATATTACATCATCAGACGGGGGATTAAATTTTGGCAATTTAAGGTGAATTTCCTTAAAATGATCCTGTCTGGATGAAGTGTGGCTTTCAAAAGTTCTCTGAGAATTAGCTTCCTGAGTTAACCTAAGTCTCTCATATTCTGACTCTGCTAATTTCAGTTCATGCTGTCGTTTTCTTTCATTCTCTTCCATCTCAAGCTGAAGTCGTTTTGTGTTTTGTTCAGCTATTAATCTCCTTTCTTCTATTTCTTTTTGTTTCTGTTCCATTTCTTTTTCAGCTATTAATCTTTTTTTCTTCCATTTCTTTTTGTTTCTGTTCCATTTCCTTTTCAGCTATTAATCTTTTTTCTTCCATTTCTTTTCTAAGTCTTTCTTCAGACTCCTTTTGCTTCTGTTCTGCTTCTCGCTGAAATCGTTTCTCTTCTAATTCAGCGGCCAATCTCATTTTTTTTCTCCTCTTCCTCAGCTATAAATTTCCTCTTCTTTTCATCCTCCTCAGCAGTTAATCTCATTTTTTTCTCATTCTCCTCCGCCTCAAATCTTCTCCTCTTTTTATCTTCCTCAGCACGTTTCTCTTCCAGTTCGGCGGTTAATCTCATTTTTTTCTCATTCTCATCCGCCTCAATTCGTTTTTGATCTGCCTCAAATTTCAAATTTTCCAAACGTAAAGTTTCTAACCTTCTCTGATCAGCTTCTATTTCTTGAGCTTTCTTATATTCTGACAGTGCAAATGCTTTAGCTTCATCAGGAGCCATCTGAAGAGCTTTTGCTTGCTTAATGAAATAGTCTAAGGTAGCCATTTCAATATTATTATGTAATAATACTATTTAAAAGTGTTACTACAACTAGTGTTCTTCGTTCCTGTTCTAGAACGGTAAAATCAATTTAAATTATAGGCAATAATATTAATAATTAATAATGTAATTTATAACATGTAATGGTGTGAAAGCAATAACGTGACAGACAATAGCACAATAATGACACGACAAGATATTCAAGCCAAACGAAGACGTTCGCAGAAATCCAATTAAAATAAAATGAGAAACTAAAATGGAATGTCGTAAAGAATTACGATGATAACTGCGATTAAATTCAACAAGACAATAGACACCACAGTGTAAAAACAAAGGTTTTGTAAAAAACTAAACGACAGGAAAGGTGAGACGGACAATAATCACATACAAAATTCATCATAAAACTAAGGCACAAGTAAAAATAGCTACCAAAAACAACAAGTAAACGTGACACTACAGCTAACACAGACAGGTGTCACAGACCACCAGACACAGTGGACCTAGAATCCTTCTACGCTCACGCGTAGGAACATTCCACTGCGGGAAGTCTGCAAAATAATGTCCTACAGAACGTCTGACGAAGAGCCCGAATTGACTTCGAGATGGATCTCGTTCGTCAGATCTACCGCCCAACCTCCCGCGAAGAATACACAAAACATAACACATAACATAGAAAATATATAAGTGGACATAATCAATTAAGGCACAGCTAATAGTAATAAAGGGTATAACGGATACAAGTTATACTTAGCTCGCGTGCAGGTAAAAATCAAAGTGCCTTGTCCCCGTGTATGTACGTAAGAGGATGCAATACTTCGCTCTGCGTATCTAGATTACAGCTCGCACGCAATAATGATGAAGAGATGGAGGTTGATTGAAGACTTTGAGCATTTGAGTTGATTTTGATTCATATCCCGCTAGGATCCACATTGAGATGATGTCGCCTTGAAAGTAAAAATTCTTCTTTTCAAACGATCAATTGGATGGGTACGTTCCTGAAATTACTTCCAGACCGCACTGGCCTACCAGTTATTGTTGGTGTCGTTTTCATAGTGATGAATTGAAACGCGAATGGTTACAATGGAATAAATGTCAACAATGTCTTTCAAACGAAAAACCAACAATGTATCTTGAATTGTGTGAACTGGTCAAGTATTAGCAGCACACGAGTCGTTGGTAACTTACATAGATTTTATTCACCAGGACACGAAGTGGACAAGACGGACATCGTCACAGGCGCAAAGATCACACGACAACATATTGATTTATTACTGCTAAAGTTCCTGAAGATTCTCTTCTAGTAAAGACCTCTGTCCATAGACCAGGGATTACAAAACTGTTACCGTATAATATCCTTCTCAGTCACGACCGTTGACCTTCTTTCAAGGACGTCTATCATGGTAACGTATACATACTCTGGGGTGAAATCTTCCATATTACATTTGTTAAAATTCCCAGACGTTCTTCATACATAGCGTTGTACATCATATAATTTTCACACAAAGTCATATACGATAATCCTAATAGTAAAGGCTTTCAGTTGGCTAACCTCTCTTTACATCCAAGCCACGACTTTGGCATTGAAGCATGTACGGCATATAAAACATGTGCGTAAGATAAACAATATAACTTCTTCTACTCGTAGGAATTCTCCGTCTACGATTCAAATCTTAAAGGCAAGCGACTCTGTAGATCCATTCTAGGAACATCTTAATTCCCGCTAGACTAGTATTAGAGCGGCCTTTTTCATACAGCATTAAAATAAGAAGTGGGACGATAACTCACGTGACATTCCTGATATTGGTTTCGACCTGAAGACCAATACAGATCACTAGAAATAAATGGCTTCCTTAAAATGCCATTGAATACGAAATATAAAATTACTATCATGGACACAAGTCAGTTCCATGTTTCCACTTCAAAACCTGACGTCACAAACTACTCAACTAGGTTACACGTGCGTCCAAAGCAACACTTACTGCTTTGTGCACGTCAGTGCGCGAATCATTCGAACGCTCAAACAATATAACTACATAAAACTGGTGCGTACATTTGGCAGGACCGAAGACTACCCCCTTAGGTAATAAATGTACGTAACAGTTAGACAATCTTTGAAGGACCGAGGACTAGAATGGAACCAAGCCAGGAGGAAGACAGCCGATAGAATTGTATGGCACTCTCTCTTACAAACCTCTGCACCTCACGGTAGAAGAGGAACGAATAAGTAGTAAGTAGTATCCATTACCAGGCAGTCCTTGTTCTGGAATCCCCTGGGTAAGAAAAGTTGAGGTGGATGAATAGCAGACGGAGAAGAGAACTGGATGTCGAAATGAATATGACGAGGAAGACATGGGAAGAACTTGAGCGGATGGCACGTGACAGGAGGACTTGGCATGTGTTTGTGGAAGGCCTATTCTCCTTGGGGAGCTAAAGGGTACTGATTGATTGATTCAGACTGTGGGAAGGAAGACTATGACGCAACCCAGAGACATTCGAAATAAGTCTGGGTTGCCGACTAACATTTTTTTTTTAGGAAAATGTCTAGGCACACCTGGAATATTTGCACATTAAAAGAGCAAAGGGAAACTGCACAAGTAGCAGCAGAAACGAGGAATTAGAAGGTTGATATCCGGGAACTGTGCGAGACAAGAGGGAACGGCATAGAGAAAGAGGCTAATCACAGGAGAAATGGTGCGTAAGGAAGAAAGTGTCCACAATAGTGACGGGTTGGCTCTAATGCTGTCTAAGAAAGCACATAAAACATTTATAGAATTTGTGGCAACGGGACCCTGAACAATAACAGCACCATTCAAATCAAATTTAAATTAAATGGTTTATAAATAGGACCACTGCATTCAAATAGACAAAAGAAGAACATAAAGATAGACATAGTCCAATGTTATGGTAACATAAATGCGAAAATAGACACAGAAAACTCTAGCTTTGAAGAAATCAAGGAAAACACGCGGATTAGGTACAATGAACGAAAATGGGAAACTATTCACACATGTCTGTGCTTCGAATCAACTGGCTACAGGAGGGAGGGAACTAGGCACGCCATTTATTAAAGGTGAGGCCTAGTATAGTTGAAGTCTCTAATACTTCACTTCCCAAACGAGCATCTGCTATGGGAGATTCTTTTCCTTTTGTTTTCAGATATAATTTGCCCTGTAACGTTCTGGGGTGTTGGTAAGGTGGGGGAAAAAGGGGGGGGGGGGGAGTGAGAGAGAAAAAGGAGCTGTGTGGTGTCTAAGAAAGATAGAACTACTGCCCCCCACCGGCATGTTGTAGACGCAATTAATATGCATTTATGCATGTGACCTGCAACCTCATCATGTAAAACAGATTGCTACAGAAACCACTGCTACAAAAGCACGGGAGCGTTGTGCGCAGGCTTCCTGCAAAGTAGTTGTAAGTATAGAAAGTTAACGCTCATTTTAGGTTATGATTGGTTCCTGTAAGTGTAGAAAGTTAACGCTCATTTTAGTTGTGGACTGGTTCCTGTAAGTATAGAAAGTTACGCTCATTTGGGTAAAGGACTGACTTCTGTAAGTATAGAAAGTTGTTCCTGTAAGTGTAGAAAGTTAACGCTCATATTATGTTATGATTGGTTCCTGTAAGTGTAGAAAGTCAACGCTCATTTTAGTTGTGGATTGGTTCCTGTAAGCGTAGAAAGTTAGCGCTCATTTTAGTTGTGGACTGGTTCCTGTAAGTATAGAAAGTTACGCTCATTTTGTTTTGTGAACTGGCCCCATTAAGTATAGACAATTAACGCTCATTTTGATTAAGCTTAATGTTGAAAAGAAAAAAACAAAGTTGTTCTGTAAGTGGCCTACTAGAAATGCTACTTAGCTGCCAAAACGTTTAAGTGTTGATGCTGCTATTAATTCGTCTCTGTGGCAAGGGCTCGTCTCCAGATCAGTTCAAGAGGTAACCTCTCCTGGTCAAGGCAGGTATCTTTGTCACGGGTAGCCTCCGCTTTGCTTTGCAGTGATGGTCCAAAAATGGCCCAAACCTAGAATATCTAATGTGGGTCTTCAAAGGTGTCTACCTCCGCACAAGATTACTAATGGCAGAGTTACAGATAGAAGGATGATGATGCTTCTACCTCGAGGGAGTATTCACAAGATATTTCAGAAGTCAAGAACAATGCAGAATGTGTCTTAGCAATGTTAACTTTTATCGTGGGGGTCGGAGTGGCTGAAGGGTATGGCGTCCGCCTCGAATTCTATAAGTACCGGGTTCGATTCCCAGTTGAGGGAATATAATTTATGGAATATTTTTCAGAATCAGTGGTCCTAATTGATGTCATAACCCCCCTGGTCTCCTGGGTAGTGAGATCGGATGCCTAGCCTTCTCGGATAAGGACGAAAAAATAGGAGGTCCCGTGTGCAAGTTGTGCACGTTTAAAATCCCACGGTAGTTGGAAATCGTAAAGAGTAGGCCTATCAGGTCGCTGCCCTGGCAAAATTTAAAAATTACAAACCTACTCACCACAAAAACATTTATAGAATGTGCGATTCCTATATACACATATTGGGATTCTCGCCGGTTCTACGGAGTTCGTACACTGTGCTGAGATCCTCCTTGTGTGATCTAAGTTAGGAGATCGGAGTACTGATGGAGTTTTCGGTGTGCAATGAAGACAGTCCTTAAAACCAAACCAAACCAAACCAAACTTTTATCTGCCCGTCGCCTTTTGGGAAGAGGTATTATATAATTTACGTACAAGCCCCCAACTGAATTAACAGTGAAATTCTTATTATTATTTGGCTCTATAGACGTAAACATAGATATATTAAAGATGCTGATTCATCCATGTGCACTTCTCTCTGTAGTATCTATATCAACTACTTGTTTTCCGTTCCTATAAGTTCAGAGTCCTAACTTCTACTCTTTCCTGGCTTCAGTCCAAGCAGTCTGCTTTGACGATTCTGGAATGCAGTGTTGTATGTATAAAATGTTCTACGTTATATTGCAGTTTTCCTGCCCATGCTCACATCTGGCGTTTCCGACAAAACTTCCAATCAACGTGAATGTATATTATCCTCTAAACTTTCTAAGCCAATAGCATTCGAAAGTGCATGTTATGATTACTTTCCTCAAGGACTTTTCTGCATGATTCACGCGTTTCTAAAATTTAAACGGTCACTCCCCGTATATGGAATTGGTATTTCCGTCAATTCTCGGTAATGATTACCACCACACCTTCTTACATTTATCTTGCTTATAACAAGCCTGTCCGGAAGTTTATTGCCGTATTTCCGACATCTCAGGTGTGCTACATTTATCTTGCTATAACAAGCCTATCCGGAAGTTTATTATCGCCTTTCAGACATCTCAGATGTGTCTGTAATACTGTCATAAGCTACCAGATCGATAATTGACCGGCAATACCTATGCAAACAAACACCGGGCGTCATTATTCGAAAATGACGGGTTGCCAATCTGGGTTTACCTGTAACTCATCTCCGCAGGCAAACACGACACGTATGAATGGAAAAAGTGAGAACATTGACATTAAGATTCCAAATACTGTTGGAGGTAGGAAAATAGAATGTGCCAACAATCGAATGGCGTACATAATTAATAAGCACAATAAAGGTAGATCAATATCTTATAATATGTTACAACTCACCCCAATAACTGGGACATAGACTTCTCGCTCAGTTGAATAGTCTTGGAACCTTGATAAAGATGCCTCGAACACGTGTCAGGGATATTATTTCTAGTTAGTCCCTCTGTGATTTTGTGAGTACGTCCTGTAGGAGTCCGGTTTCCGTATTAAAAGGTAGATTTTCCTTGCTATAGTGTTCAGAAGAAGTTCCGATTCGCGTTTTGCCCGGTCCGATAAGATCAGAATCCTAACTTTATTCTTTCCTGGCTTCAGTTAGAGCTGTCTACTTTGACGATTCTGGAATGCAGTGTATTTTAGCCTACGAATTTGCTAGGTTACATTGCAGTTTTCCTGCTCACGCTTCCACCTTGCGTTTCCGTTAAAACTTCCAATCAGAATAAATGTTTATATATAACTCTCATGTGATTCAATCCATGAACAAGAATATAGTGGGTCGGAGGTGTCGGTTATTTAATTTCCCTCGCGTTTTTAACAAAAATATCATTTTAAAATTTAAACACATGACCTCATCTCCTGTATGTGGCTTTATTTCTTCCGTCACTCTTAGGAAACCTTTCAATTACGATTCTAACCTCGCCTGCAGAAAGTGACTTCACTAATTTGTCTACCCTTGACGGGTTTCTCTGTAATAATTATAGAGACAATGTCTGGACGGAAGTAATTAAGCAATTATCACCCGTACTTTCCTTGTCTCCAGAAGGATAAGCCGCAACATGTCGCTGCACCCAGGCATTTTTCCCAGACAATATCTGGTTTTCCTTTTGTATTATCCGCTCAAGTGTCTGAACGCGTTTGTAGTGAACAATGCGCCTAGACGGACATGCTGGTCTTGGCGGAAAAGGATTATATAAAAGCCAACAATAATTTTACGCGCTAGTTTAGCTATCGTTACCGTCGCGCGCCACTTGAACTGGCGAGCCGTAAAATTGGTACTAAACCCGCGCCACTTCACGGGGCTTGCCGGATACTAAGAGTTAAGGATGGTCAATTAGTCGTTAAATGACACTGTTGATGTGTGAATGGAGGTCAACAAATCTAAGGCGCGGAGATGAGGCCGGTTTATAAAGAAATAAAATGGAGAAAGTAGGAGGCAAAGAGGGGGAATAAAAGGACACAACAAAATTCGGTCACAGTAAGTATAGAAAATTAATGCTCATTTTGGTTAAGCACTGATTCCTGTAAGTATAGAAAATTAACGCTAATTTTGGTTAAGCACTGGTTCCTGTAAGTATAGAAAATTAACGCACTTTTTGGTTGTTAAGGGCTGGTTCTGGTAAGTATAGAAAGTTAACGCTCATTTTTGTTAAGGACTTGTTCCTGTAAATATAGGAAATTAACGCTAATTTTGGTTAAGGACTGGTTTCTGTAAGTATAGAAAGTTAACGCTCATTTTGGTTAAGGACTGGTTCTGGTAAGTATAGAAAGTTAACGCTAATTTCGTTTAAGGACTGGTTCCTGTAAATATAGAAAGTTAATTAACGCTCATTTTGGTTTGTGGACTGTTTCTTGTACGTACGGGACGTTGTGACAGGATATTATGAAAATAGATTTCATATATCTACATTTTTCTTCCACCTGGCTTTCACCGGGCTTCCTTATTAGTTATGCACGTTTTGTTAACGTAAAACCCTCCTACACTTAGATATCTGTCTCTTTTAATTTAGCCACGCCTATATATAATTTTTTGTTTCTCTACCGTCTTATAGGCACTAGGAAAGTTTACAATCAGACCGTTGTAATAGTGTCAGGTAGACGGAACGTGTAGAGAGGGGACGGGGTGGTAGATTCGTATAGAACAAAGGGCGACTATTAAAAAAATCGTACTTTTGGCAAAGGGGGAGATAAGCTAATGAAGTTAAGACGTATTTTCGGTAGACATTGGTCAGGGGGAATTAATCTGAGAAAAAGGGAAGATGATCACAGTTACCCCCCCCTCTCCTACCTCCGTTCGTTCGGTGATGTGGCCGTATAACTACCATTGTGGTTAAAACAGACAATAGATTGGTAACTAAAGCTCAAGTATAAAATAACGTAAAACTACCATTTTGTTAGAAACAGACCATAAAATCTTAACTAAAATAAAAAGACATTAAGAGAAGGAACGGTACGGAAAAGCGTTAGTAATGAATGCGGAACAAGCTTGGCAGGGGTCACGTGATGTTTTTACCCAATAAGATTAGCTCAAGTTTAGCTCGAAGCGTTGTCGGCAGGATTCCCCAGAAAAAGTTTTAGTTTAGAAAATGGCTTGAAGGGAAAAACAGTCGTGTGTTTTTTTCTGATATAGTCCAAAACCAGAGGAGCGGTGCCGTAAGAATGTTTTTCTATCCACGGGCTCAAATGAACGTTGAGACATTCAACGAGATGGTTTTTCTGTTTAATCAAATTCACCTAACTAATGAGGTGTATTTTAACTTATTTCGGATCAATTTGTGAGTATAAATGTCATATCCTTACATAATCCAGCTAGCAGCAGCATAAATAAGAATCTTTGATTTCCACCCTGAGTTCGACAAGCATTTCGGAAATCTAGTTAACGAACAACAAACTGAAGAAATCAAAACCTATGGAAAGAGAATAACATGAATTTTGGATGTACTAACATGAATGAAAACTTAAAGAAAATAAGGAAGGAAAGAGATAACACGTCCAGGCGTTGATTTTGTGAAAACTATGTACTAAGCCTAGAAAAATGGCAAACTTTTATTTACTGCATATACCTGACTTTGCTTGTTGAGATGTTCAGTCGTTTTTGACCATTTAGTTCTTCTGTTAGAAGAATGTCAAATAAATAAATGAAAGCTTCAAGGCTGTTTTTGATGACTTTGGAAAAGTGATTGACAAAATGGAGATGTGTGGTCCTTTTAAACATTAGTTAAGACTCTCAATTATATAACAACATCAGAAGGAGGACTTATGGATGAACCTGCACCCATGAGATAAATAGTGAGACAATAACCAACTCTGGCGAGCTTTAAGCCAGTAAATAAATCTAAATCTCACGTGACAAAAGAAATAACACTATCTAGGAAATACCCGGACGGCCCGGCTACAGTGAGAGTCGCCAGATCAAAAGACCGTTCGTTTGTTGCCAGAGTCTGCAAGCGGTGAAAGGTGGCAATTTTAGCTTTGATTCGCAGAACGACCGAAGAAAACCCCGAAATCTGAGCGAAGGCGTCAAAACTAGCAAGTGCTAGTGAATTTTTACCAATTTAAGATATTTACCGCATCATTTAAAATCCATTATTCAGTACCCACAGGATTTTTCAGAACCAACTAGCTTCGATTGCTAGACCATTGTTAAAGTGGATTCCTTAGTATTTTCGATTGGAGAAGTTCTAAATTTCTGTCTTTGCGGTAAATATTATACTAGAAGTTAGAGGGATTTAATTGTAAAGTCCATCATTATATTTCACTACGATTTTCTGTGTAGAGTGATTTACTTGTTAAGGTCCGTCAATTATATTTCACAAGGATTTTGTGGTGTGTAAATTGACTAGCAGAATTAAAATAATCTATAGCAAAATTGTTCCGGCTGTAGCGTTAATCTAACTAACTGATATTAACCAGTAAGAGCTATTTTAATCAACTAGTAAATGCACTATTCATTATGAGTAATAATAATAATAATAAATTCTTTAAGCGCCAAACACGGCGCATAAGGCAGAAACCAGTGCTCTCCAGGTTGTTCGTTGTGACGCCACTCCTCTTAGCTCTTGCACATTATTTAGGCCCAACGTTCTTCCTTCTCTTATTATTGTTCTTCTGAGTGTTTCTTTTGGTCTTCCTTTTTTCCGCTTACCCTCAGGAACCCAAGTGAGCGCCTGTAGTGGTATTCTGTTGTTTTGCATTCGTAGGACATGACCGATATATGACCATCGTCTTTTCCTTATATAGTCGGAGACATATTTCTGCCTAGAGTCTTCTCTTATTTGTCGATTAGTCTTGAATTCTTTCCAACTGATGTTCATGAGTTTTCTAAGACATTTGTTCTCGAATGTATTCAGCTTGTTCTCCAATGATTTTGTTATTTTCCAACTCTCACAGCCGTATGTTAACACTGAGATAACATTTGAATTAAACAGACGAAGCTTGGTATGTATATTCAATGATCGTAATTTCCAAATGTTAGATAATCTATTGAAGGCGCTAGCTGCCAAAGCAATTCTAGTATGGATTTCTCTTGTTGTGTCACCATCCTGAGTCATTTTACTGCCTAAATAATTGAAACTTTCAACTTTCTGTAGTTTTTCCCCGTTCAAGATGATATCAAAGGTCTCGTTAGAAAAGTCATAGCTTTAGTTTTAGAGGCATTTATTTGGAGACCAATTTTAACCGAGAGATGACACAAATTATTTATTGCTTCTTGGGATTGTCTTGGTGTTGAACTTAAGAATGCTACATCATCTGCGAAATCCAGGTCCCCCAGGAATTTTCCATTTGTCCATTTTATACCCAATTGTTCATTGTGGGTATAGTTCATTATGAGTACTGACGAAATATATATTTATTTCTAATTCACGATGATTAATTTTGTAAATGACTAGAATTTATTTCACGGGGGTTTTAAACGATAAGACAAGCTCTAAGCTTGTAGTTTCTAATTTAAGTTAAATAACCGAAGTGGATAATAATATTATATTTTTCGCGGGTTAGGATATGATTGAGAATACTATATTGTGGTTATATATTTTGTATTTGTGCCTTCCTATATCTAGTACTGGGTCACATACCCAAAACCTACCAGCGGCTTCCATATAAATCTGAGAAAACGGGTCTAAGTCTACGTCTAACAGTAGCGTTCAGCCGCCTTCTGACCCTTTCTGTATCTCGAACATTCGAGTAGATTCTCTATCATATATTTAAAAAAAAAACTAAGCGTGTTTACAAGGGTGATTACAAAAATCCGACCTGTACATACAAGTCTTTTTAACGTTTAACTCCGCTTCATTAAAATATGACTTTAACAATACTCACTTTGTTTTTTCTTCTTGTGTTTGCTAACACTGTTCTTTTTTTCAGAATAGACTAACTAGAAACTCTGTTCTTGACAGTATATTCAAATCCTTTACCATAGTGCTAATCTTTTGACCTTTTGGGGGTTAATTAACTTCTTCTTGTGGGATCTTGTCTCAACAGAGGGGATTGCACTTATGTGTCTATTTCTTTATTAATTCTTAACCTACGATTTGTTTATATAATTTATATTGGATATTAAATGTTGTAAAGTTTTTTTCTTATCGATAAATAAACTTAACATAAAACTTAATTACCTGTGTTGGCCAGCTAGTCCCATGTAGTGAAATGAATCTGTTTGACAACACGCTAAAAAATTCCCCGCTCAAAAACTAGTTAACGTATTTTTAAATCTATAAATAACTACAGTATTTGAAATTTGTCTGAGGGCCCAGTCAAATTTACCGCCAACAATTTATCTAGTATATTTGAATTTGTCTATGAAACAAGTCAAAAGTTACCGCCCACCCAAAATTTACCTAAGAGCATAGTACCAATTTAACAACCAATCAAATCGTTTCCTTTTCGTGTAGGGATAAGAAAATTTTGGTTGACGTGGAAATAATGCCTATTTTGTGCTTTTGACCGAACGTAGATAATTTATTTCTTAATAACTAAAGATAATTAAAATGAAAGGGATATCTCGAATTATAGCGCTGATATTGCTTAACACCAAAACATAAAGATTCCCTCATAATAAAATTATATTAACGTAGAAAAATTTAATTTAGTGATATTTTCACATCAGGGTAATGCCCAATTTAATTACTTAAAAATTTCCCAGATTGAAATGCAAACGAATAACTAAGGGGAAACTAGATAGAACGATAGAGTGAAATTGGCCGTTTAATTATCACTTTTGATAATTAAATTCGGTCCACAAATAACTAGAATATAGAATATTCAAATTTGGTCAGATATATCAAACACGCTTAGAACCGCAATAGTCTCAAGTCTCAAAAATTAACTTTTTGACTTTCCTCTGATTGGTAGGGTGTAGATCTATAAATAGAACTACCGCTTGTAGTTTTCCGCCATTGAATCATAAAAACCACGCCGAGCTGACGTATCCTAAAAGACAGTAGGACCAAGCCTTTGCCGTTTGAACTGAGAGAGCAGTGATAAGAACCCTTTTACGGCCAGTCAGCTTGTGTGTGTGTGAACGTATTTACCTGAGGGTAAGAAAGATAAATTTATTTGCATACTTTGTTAAATATTCGACCTGTAAGTAAAACATGCTTTGTGTTCCATATTAATTCGAATACTGCTGGCGGGATGTATTGTGTCACGCTTACCTAAGTAGGAATGTGTGTAGTAAGCAGGCTTGTTCGAAATGAAACATTGGTGTATAGTGTTTGCAAATTGGCAACAAATTTGTGTCAGTAGTGGTTTAATTTAGTATTTTCTTCTGGAGTGACACACTGTTCAAAGATCATGTGTTAAACATATAGGTTAGAATGAAGTAATCAATAGGTCACATGCTGTATTGTACTTGCCATGATTATTGTATGGAAGCCAAACATGGACGAGGGACCCAAACATTGAATCAACACAGAGAAAGAATGATTACATGAAACTGATTGTAAACAACGGAATTCAAGGTCTTGTGCAACTTGTTAGCACAAATAACTGACGATGGTAATTTTAATATTGTTTAGGGGTGAATTGATTGATTCAGACTTCTACATGGAATGGGTTGTCCTTCTATTCCAGGTTATATTAAGATGTTACCTCGTGGCTGCATTAAAGTGAGAAGAGGAGCGTGTGGGAGTTGAGAGCTCCATATAAAGCCTGGAGATAGACCCCCATCTTCTCAGCCAGGAGTCACAAAGTTGGTGATCCTGACTACTATTGAAAGAACAGCAGCAGCAACAGTCTAAAGTTAAGTCCTTTAAGAAGGCAATGTCAGTTCATCCAAACTCATTCACCCAAGAAAACTTAAACACCGTTGTGTGATGAGAGTATCAGACCTTACAGTGTAGGACTAGTAGCATTATCAATATTAGGAACAGGAACTGTGTGTGTAATCATTCCAGTGACCCCTTTACAGAAATGGAACAGATTTTCCAAAATATTTATTTTATTATGTAAATAAGCATTTTTTGATTTTGAGAATTCCTGACCAAAAAGATTGAGGTTCAGGACAATTAAATTGTACAGAAAATTTCATACAGCCTTGCTTAACTAATTTTGTTACAGTTGAAGTTCTGTTTGAAATAAATCATTAATTATACTAAATACATTCCCCTAGACCCGTAGCTAAATCAATTTGGGATCAGAAGAGGTAGCGGCTAGGGACTCAGAGTACATCATCATCATCTTCTCTGAGAACTTACATAGCTTGACCCCACTTTGATATCTATACACCCTTGCTCTTTTTAGAGAAGGGGGTATTACTTATAAGACCAGTCTCTTATCTGGCACTATTCTGGTATCATCTGATACATCTATTTGTCCAGGATAGCCCATCTTTTAATAAAATCAAAACCTCTTATGACATCCACATATCCATACTCCATTTCTATAGTTTTCACGTTTGTGCGTCTGATTGTCGTCACTTATCTGTGTGTGTGTATGTGAGTGGTGGATATATGTATATATATATATATATATATATATATATATATATATATATATATATATATATATATATATATATATAATATATAAATATATATATATATATATATATATATATATATATATATATATATATATATACATATTAATATAGAAAGGGAACTGTCTGAACAACTAATTTTAGTCGTAACCGATAGGCTGGACTAGAGTAGTTTCTCAAATCCAGGGACAGACTCTACCTTTTCACTAACTCACTAGTAAAAATCTATCTGTTAACTTATCTCGCACTGAGTCATCACCTTTGTCAGTTCTATTCAGACGGGACCTAGCATTGTTCTTAATCACCTATCGGAAATTTACGACAGACGTCACGCTGATTTTGGTTTTACAATAGTTTTTGTAAATACAGAGTTATGTGGAATGGGTCTTGTAAGTAAGGTACGCGTCGCTAAATTAACTTGTGGACTACTTTGTGTAAGTATTGTACGCTACGTTCCTATTGGATTATGGACTGTTTCTTGTACACATGGGAGGACACGATGAATTTGGTTCTACGTTGATTCTTTTAAGTACAGAGTTACATTCATTTTTGTTCTGGTCTTGTACTTGTAAGTAAGGGAAGCAGCGCTAAATTCAGCTGTGGACTTCTTTGTGTAAGTATTGTACGCTACGCTACAATTGAAGACACGATGAATTTGGTTCTACACTGATTCTTGTAAGTACAAAGAGTTATGTTCATTTTTGTACTGGCCTGGTACTTGTAAGTAAGGGACGCAGCGCTAAATTTAGTTGTAGAATGCTTCGTGTCAGTATTGTACGCGGTGCTCATGTACTCCAGGACGGGTTCTTGTAAGTACAGATAGTTATGCTCACTTTTGTTATGGACTAGTTCTGGTAATTTGGTATTTCATGGAGGGATAAAGGTACAAATGTCGAGTTGCTCTCACCTGCTGGCCGCCAAAGCATGTATACACTGCTTGGACAGCGCAGACTACGCTGGCTTGGCCATCTCCGCCGCATGGAAGATGGTCGCATCCCCAAAGATATTTTATATGGATAACCGGCAGATGGCAAAAGAACAGCGGGGCGACAACTGTTGAGCGTCTAAGAGGTGTACAAGAGAGATATGAAGGCACTGGATATAAATCCAGTAACATGGGAGATGATGCTGCCGTTCGCACCTAGTTGCGATGCTCCCTGCGGCGACACTTCATATACGGCATAGGAGATGCTCTCACAACAAGCAGAAGAGAAAAAAACACGCCGAAAGAAAGACCGGTTTTCTTCTCCATGTGTTTTTGGTCTGTCTCTGCTTGTCTTACCTTGTGGGTTCCAGAACAAGGACTGCCTTGTAACACTATCAACAATATGTATCCTATACATCTCCAGTGTCTCTTTCTCATCTCTTGTTCCTCTAGCACATTTCTGGTTGTTGTCATCATTTCCGCGTTGGTGACCTTGTCGTGGCATTAAGGTTGTTGTCTTAATTATCGTGATGTTGCGCACAAGTTGTTATAGTTTGTAATATCTTGGATACCGCAATGATCCCAGAAGTTACAATAAATCATCACCACCCCCAAGCTCGGTGGCAAAATCATGGAGAAAATAAACAAAGAATAAACTAGACAACGATAGAAATAGCTAGGAAGTAGCAGCAGAGCAGTGATTCGTTTTAGCGCGTGACGCAAGGAAGGTACGAGTACTAGGCCACATTTCTCTTGAACTCATTGGACGTCTTCATCCTTGCTAAGAGTCCCAGCAAAAGAGTACTGGTTTTAGAAAGTCAGACGTGAAAGATAATTATCGGTAAAAGCAAGTCTGTGTTCTGTGTTTGGAAAGATGTAGATGGCCATTACAGGGAATTGTTTCTATTGATTAAGAGAACCACCACTGCCATGTTAAGGTCATGCTCTGAAAAAAAAAAGTTTTCTTAGTTAAACTAGTATATATGACGAGTACGGGGAATGAGCGAAGTAAGTAGAGAAGAATGTGTCGGAATTAAAGAGTAATTCATCTTGTTTCGAAAACTAAATACAACATCAAATCAAATAAAGTTGAGGATAACTTCAGCTACAACTCAACCCAAGCAGACAAGGAAAAGTTGGAACAATTTAACTAAAAATGCTTGACACCGCTGTTGCGGCACTATGTCGCGAAAGAAACTTGAGTCATGCCCCGCAGATATCGTGCCAAATGTACCAATTTTGTAATTGATTTTCATTTGAGAAATTTCTAACTCAATAAGCAAGCTTTTCTACAACGCCTTTTCAAAATATTCAAATACAAGTCATCGTCTGCCCAAGGAAATGTAATTGAAATCATCTGCTGCTGAAACCGTGTTGGCTTTGGCAATTTGGTAAATTGATTTCGTGAATTCCCAAGCTAGGTAAGCTTGCTGTCTGTACCACGTTTTTCAATTAGAGTATAATGGCTTCCTGAGGCGATGATGTTTTCTCTAGTCAGATTCTCACCTGTCTCTCTCTCTCTCTCTGTCTGTCTCTCTCGCTGTCTGTGTCTCTCTTCCTTTTCGCTTCTAGTACTACAATGCGCTTACATGTGATACGTTGAACAAGCGATCGAATCTTGCGCTAGCTTCCTAACCACACACGTGTTTTTTGTGTGGAAAAAAAAAACCACAACTTTTGTTGACACTGTTGTGCTTCCACAAAATAAAATATAATAGAAAAATACTACCTGCTTGCAAAAAATGCTAGTTGTGTCTCCGAATTCTCGTCGTTAATAGAACTGCGAATTCTCGTCGTTAATAGAACTGCGAATTCTCGTCGTTAATAGAACTGCGAATTGAACTTTAGAGAAATATGAAACTAGAGACGCCGGAGATGTAAAGCTATCGATGACTGTCTATTTGCGCTTCTTTTTTTTTTTTTAATATAAAATTTCGGCATTTGATTATTTATTTATTTTGTCTTAAGATCTGAGTTTTTCCTCGTTTTGGCGAGTCGCATTCTGTTCAATCTAGACACACGGTCCGTCGGTTATATTATGGCTTTTAGATAAGCGCATAGGATTTAAAAGGTGCACAGTTTGAGGGATAAAATGAAAAACGAAGAATGAAGAAAATACGGATATCATTGACTGGTTTAATAAAGCCAAACATGTCATGCATTTTCTCCAATCAGTATCGTTTAATTCCTCAAAGAGCATAGATCTTCAGCAAACACATGTCAAGTCCTCTTGCTGTCAAACACATGTCAAGTCCTCTTGCTGTCAAACACATGTCAAGTCCTCTTGCTGCATGACAGCAGCGCTAGTTCGTTCAGCGTCTTCCTCATCATTTTCACTTCTGTCTCCAGTCTTCTTCTCCAAGTGTTTTTTTTGGTGTGTATGTGGTCTACCTCTGCCTTTTTTATCCTGGGGGTTCCAGAACAAGGACTGCCTTGTAACGCTATCAACATGTTTCCTCAATGTGTGTCTTACCCATCGCCAGCGTCTTCTTCTCATCTCTTGGTCCACTGTCACGTGTCTTGTTCGACCCATCAGTTCCACATTGGTGTCCTTGTCATACCATTTCAATCCTTCTATTCTACGTAAGCATCCAATAAAGTTTGCTCTGCTTTGAGAAAAAATGACCAGGTAAACAAATATTTGTAATGCGTCTTATTAGAATAAATAAATGTTCACAAGTCAGGACCACAAGACCTTCGTCAGGGAGAAAGACACCAAAAACAGAAGAGAATGAAAAATGCGATAACCAAGTTACAAATCAATACAAACTGATAGCTGTAAAAAAAATAATATAATTACGACTTTATTCCCATTAGACAAACACATAGGATTGCACAGTTGGGGGAGGGGGGGGAGGGGGAAGAGGTAATTTGAACAACGAGGAAGGAAGGAAAAAATAAGGAAGTCATTGGCTGGTTTTACAAAACCGAATGTGTCATAACTTGTCTCCATTCAATAACCTTTAGCTCCCCAAGGAGCATAGGCCTTCAACATTAACATGCCAAGTCTTCCTGTCTGTCGCGTGCCATCAGCTCACGTGCCCATTGCTGAGGTCCGTCAGGGAGATTTTAAAGGCTGATGAATAAAGGCCGCTTTCCCATTGCTGTCGCCACGCAGTGTGCAGGCTAGGTTTTTATTTTTAATACCTCGATAGAAAAAACATCTAGACCTTACCCAGGTTCCAACCCGTGTCTCTAGACTTCAGAGACCGATATCCTAGCCTCTCGGCGACCTGTCCCCCAATAAAAACTGCTACGACCGATAGATAGAAGTATTTCGCGTCGCCCTCATAAACTCGAGGGGCGTAAACTCGAGGAGCGTTAACTCGAGGGGCGTAAACTCCAGCGGCGTAAACTCCAGTGGGAAAATGAAATGACACCAAGAATACGGCACCCACATTGTAGACAGTCATCTACAGACGTCTACGTCGATAACTCCGCATCACATGGTCAGATATAGTAGCAAAGGCAGACTTGTCAACGAGCACTATCGGTAGATTGTGAAACGAATAAATTGAGGAAAAAAAATAGAACATACTAGCAAGAAATAGATAACCAGTATAATCAAATGTGTCCTGTACTGAAAACCGCTGTGAGAAGGTAAGA
This sequence comes from Oreohelix idahoensis, assembly GCA_024509875.1. NCBI lineage: Eukaryota > Metazoa > Mollusca > Gastropoda > Stylommatophora > Oreohelicidae > Oreohelix > Oreohelix idahoensis. Next base: position 216,547 of record JAMPIV010021938.1, read on the forward strand.
GGGACACATTTCCGCGACGACAAGACTTGCTAACAACACAGACTAGACAACTAACAATATAGGTGGAAGGTCAATTGATCAAATGGGAAAAATAATTATATACAGTTTGGCTGAATAACATTGAATACTGTTAAAAATATCATTTTATATTATTACCTTAGAGATGCTGCAAAAACTTTCTATGACATTAATTTTTTTTTTAGAGAAATTAATTTTGGACATATGATAAAAGATAAACATTGTATTGCATAAATATATGGATGGCTCTTTCCAAAATTTCCGCCAGTTATGCGGCTCCCAAGGGTTGCTTAGTTGGCCACACTTAGTATATACTAAGGAGAATAGTGGGCCGAAACACTTGTTCGACGGGGGGACTCCTTCTGATGATCAGATTGCCTCCTGTTGTATCGCTCTGTATAGAGTTTCCTATTATAACACTGATTTATGTAAACCGTATGGGTTTGTGTATTAATACCTGTGAGTAAATGGAGTTAGTGTGTCTTAGAATATTTGTTATGCTCCTCAGAATGTATTTAAGTGTTCATGTATGCGTGTGCGGGCATGTACATCGCGAATGATTCCTGTACCATGAAACAGTTTCTTAAATGCACAATCTCGATCGCACATATACATTATGACAATGATTATATGGTACACAATATTTCTGTTCTTTCCATTGCACATCTTTATGCACATAAAAATGCAAAGGTAGTCCTATAGCAGAAATTGCCGTTTGGGGGTAAAGATTTAGAGACTTCTTACTAGGTTCAGCTTTATGAGGTGGGATGGCAAATTCCCGTCCTCGCTGTCCTTACCTTCCCTAACTCAAGATCACAGTTAAGTACCCATTTACAGCTGGGTAGACGGGATCGTGACGCTACCAAGTTTAAATCCCGAAACGTGTTAACTGTTCCACGAGAGGAAAGCCCTATAACTGCTCAGCCAATCGGATCACACTTTATGCACTTGCAAAATGTATGACACATATTGTTACACATCATTTTGCACACAGGTTTGCACGCATGCAAACTGAGGAGGCACCAAAACGCATCTATTTTGAAAGCGCACCATTTATTTGATTTATGACGTAAGTTAAAATATATTATGACGTAAGCGCCGTCTGCTTCAGAGAGCTAACGGTTGTCTTACTTACTTACTTAGTCGTTCCCCTTCTACCGTGAGGTGTAGAGGGTTGGAAGAGAGAGCGCCAGACTATTCTATCGGCTGTCTTCCTCCTGGCCTGGTTCCATTCTAGTCCTCGGTCCTTCAAAGATTGTCTAATGTTGTCCTCCCAGCGGACTCTGGGTCGTCCTCGGGGTCTGGATCCTTGGCTCTTTGTTTCCCATGCTTGTCGTGGTAGCCGATCTTCTCCCATTCTGCAGACATGGCCAAACCATTCTAACGGTTGTCTTTTGTCCTTTTTTGGCTGGTGTCCGCCGAGGTGTAAGGATGTGTATCTGTGCGTTCCTGATATGTGTTAATGTCCACTAGATTAATCAATGATTTGCTGATGACTGCAGCTTAATATTTGCCCGCGATGTACGGCATTTTATAGAGAAGTATTCTAACATTTATTTCGTCAAGATTTACGACGATGTAGATATATTAATCGTCGACTCTGATCATTACTGACGGATATGTTGCCTGCTCATTTTTATGCCAAAGGACGGACAGAGGACGGTGTATATGAAACCACCTCATATAATTATGTTTTAATAGAAGATGTGGAGCGATGTACATTTATGAGTACCGTATTAAAAAATTATTGAATGTACAGCGGACTGGACTACATTATTCTACGTTCAAGTTACGTGCTCGCTTTTTTTTTTTTTTGCCTTTTGCATGCTACGCATTGAAACACCCACTATGCAGACTCAAACCAAAGCCACACGAAACACATATATTTTCAAACGTCATCAAATGCAGTCAGATAATTTCATTACTGTACTCTTCCTCTTCCCCAGAGATCGGTTCCGCACAATGACAAATGTCTTGGGCGACAGTCTTGGAGCTGGCATTGTCCACCATTACTCTATCGACGAAATGGTGCCCCTGGATCACGAAATGCATGACACTGACCCAGCAAAGGTTCCAAATGGGCAACAGGAGAACACCACCCTGGTGTAGCCGGCTAAAAAATATGTCATTATGTATGTTTTATGCGCGTCTGAGCTTGTCATCAACCCCATCCCCACACCACTCATGTCAGCAATGACAGTAAGTTTGGGCTCAATCGTGCTATGTCATATGTCAAGGCAAGAGGTCTGGCCTTAGAGCTTTGACCTAACATTTATTTTGTAATTATAATATCTTTTGTTAATCGTTACTGAAGTCAAGGATGGCGTGGATACCATGAAAAGGTCAGTCAACGAGGTCAAATACAAAGAAATGAAGAAGTGAAAACTTTGAGAAAGTTTAGAATTGCTATTTCTGACGTAGGTTTAAACATGTTTCTTTTATTGATGATTTTTTTAAAGCTTTGGGATGCATCATTTCTCAAATTTACCGAGGGGCAAAAATGTACAACCATTTTGTAAAAGACTCCTCGTTATTAAAATTACTTTGGGCGCATAGTTGATGATTTTCTTCAGGGTCCATCGCTGTTTACTTACTCCAGGGCCATGAGTAACGGGCGGACACTGAGTATTACAAACTTTACGAATATCATGTCTTTGAGGATTTATTTCCATATGTTGTCGCTGTCCTCCTTAAGACGGTGGTACAAGATAACTGTACTAAAGTTAAAAAATGGTTGCCGAGAGATGTTCGTATTTAATAGCTGCTCTTTCTTCAAGCTACATCGTCCTCTTAAATAGTTTCACATTTTTCTCTTCCCCCACACACAACCCCACCCACCTTCTTTACGGCTACCTCTGCTGGAGCTCATAAAAAAACTAAAGCTGTTCACTACCCTCATGCGGGTACGCACCTCCAACAATCCGACTTATTTCATATAACCAGTGATTCCTATCTTAGCGTACATTTTAAAAACTAACCTACCTTCAGTCTTCAATATCTTAAAATGGAACCCACAGGAAAAAGGTATACTTTGGAAGAAACAAAAAGAAATTAGGGAAGAAAGTTGAATGAGAAAACTAGCGCTACGTTTCCATAACCAAAAACAGAATGAATGGTGAAATCTACAATCCTCGTCGCTCCGCACCATATAAAGTGGCTGATATTCATTGTGTGAAGTAATGAATAGTAACACTGTAACATACCAGACATTGTCGTAAAAGCCGATTAAGGTGTGTTGGGTATAGGACCTGGCTTCACTATCTTGTAGAATTTAATAGGACCGGCTTCACCATCATGTAGAACCTAATAGGACCGTCTTCACCATCTTGTAGAACCTAATAGGACCGCCTTCACCATCTTGCAGAACCTAATAGGACCATCTTCACCATCTTGTAGAACCTAACAGGACCACATTCACCATCATGTAGACCCTAATCGGACCGGTTTCACCATCTTGTAGAACCTTTGACACACAAACTTCAACATGATGGAAGGAACCAGGCAAACACCTGTGGAGCAGAAGAGATTGAGAAGACGTTGGAATTGGATAAGACACATATTGAAGCCAGTTGATAGCATTACAAGACTTAGAGGGAGACCAACACACATACACACGGAGAAGAGAGCTAGAGACAAATATGAAAGGGATAAAGAAATCGTGGCACAGACCTTGAAGGGATGGCACAAAAGAGGACAGCTTGGCGTGTTTTTGTTGATGATCAGTGCTCCACGTGGTGCTGGAAGGTTTTGATTGATTAGTTGACTGATTGATTAGTTGACTGATTGATTAGTCGATTAATTGATTAGTTGACTGATTAATTGAATACTGTCTGTTGATATGTATCAGTACATTATGAAAATTATCGTCATAGATTAGCAAAATGCAGAGCTTCGGAGTCTGAGTCATGAAGTCGGTCGTTTTTTAGTGGAGTAGAAGTTGGTCAGTAAAATGTCCTGACTCCGAATTTTATGCCACAAGACTAGTAAAAATAAATATCCTGACTCCGAATTTTATGCCACAAGACTAGTAAAAACAAATATCGGAGTCGGACTTTTAAAATTTCAATAGTCGTAGTCGGATAGTTTTTTCACCGACTCCTCACCCCTGACACAAAGTAGCTGTAGAGGTTTCGTACAATCATAAGAGGCAATCACTAAAACAAGCTGTATTGTTTGAGCCGTGTACAAAATTCCGTGTACATATTTCTATTGTTTATTTTCATTGCTTCCATTAAAATCAACTCTTACATTCACAATAGGTGCCGGTAATTTGTGAGACTATGTTGTGAACAGTAAGAACAATGTTGTTAATATATGAGTATGTTTAATGCTTTATTCAATACAGATTGTCCTCGATTTACGTCGTGGTTCTGCTCCGACAAACCCGTCGTCAGGTGAAATGATCGTAAGTCGGAAACCAGCAGTTAACGATTAACACGCCTTAATGACAATGTTTGAATTTCTGTAACGTTATATTTTAAAACTAATTTTCTCCCTTTTTTTAATGAAGTAATACAATTTCAGTCAAATAATATTTACTTAGTCGTTCCTTTTCTACCGTGAGGTGTAGAGATTTGGAAGAGAGCGCACCATACTATCCTATCGGCTGTCTTCCTCCTGGCTTAGCTCCATTCTAGTCCTCGGCCCTTCAGAGACTGTCTAATATTGTCCTCCCAGCGGACTCTGGGTCGTCCTGGAAGTCTGGATCCCTGGATATTAGTTTCCCATACTTATCGTGGTAGCCGATCTTCTCCCATTCTGCAGACACGGCCAAACCATCTTAGTTGGGACTGTTCTACTTGGGTCTGCAGTGGTTTGGTTTTTAGGTCATGACGTATCGTCTGGTCAAAAAATACAATGTACAAATTATAACAACAATTACTGGACTGTTCAGTACTGTAAGGTGGACGGAGCGATCGTCGGGAGTCGAAAGTAATCGAAAATAATATACAGGGATTAATAGGTATGCAGTCGTAAGTCGAGTCGAGAACAGTCTGTATACCATAACTATGTAAGTATGTATAACACGTTATTAAACTATACTTACTTACTTACTTAGTCGTTCCCCTTCTACCGTGAGGTGTAGAGGTTTGGAAGAGAGAGCGCCAGACCATTGTTATTAAACTATATTTAGAAGCATTTTGTTGTTATGCTGCTGTGTGTAACAGGCTAACAGTAGACAGATATATCATCTTCATTATAACTCCCTAGGGAGTATGATGACAGCACTGCAGATGGCGGCATCGAAGAGGACTAAGCCCAAACTCTCGCAGAAGTAGTTTCTGTAGCAATTCTTTTTACATAATGAGGTTGCTAGCCCAACACACATGCCCACACACCAGTCGCTATGCCCGACGGAATAGTTCTTTCCTTTGTTCGTCTCTTTAAAGACTGCCCGGGAAATAGAGGTGGCAAATATAGATATGTAACTGACGTAAATTAGTTTAACAGGCCTTTCTTCTCCAGGGAGTGGGAGAGTGTGTTAGAACCACATTCCTTGTTATGTATTGTTTTATTTTTAGCTTCTAAATTTATTACCGTATAAAATTATTGTTTTAAGCAGTTAGTCAAGTGGAGCTCGTTTATCAACATTGTTATATGAAGGTAATGTTGCGCCAATTACAATAACATGCAAAGTATTGACTGACTAATGGGTTTTAAAAAAAACCTTATTGGGACTTCAAGCAAGAACATGTAAAGAGACACAGATCTCCAGGCTGTACGGGTGGCCTCTGTGCCTCTGCTCTGAGAAAAAAAAAAACATAGCTTACTAATACCAATTTCCTTTTCCTGCTTTCATCAGAATAGGACCACGTCACCCGGTCAAACAAATCATAACAGGCGAATTTGAAAGTGCATGATTGGTTTAGCAACCTCATCATTTAAAACGCATTGCAGTAGAAGCCACCACTACAAGAGACCATGTAGCTCTTTCGCACAAACTTCCGTCAAGGGAGCGATATTCAGTAATAACCCTTGCTTCGTAAGAAGCGAAACAAGAGGAAAGACGTAGAATATTTGCATTAGTTATTAAGTTAAGAATAATAGAAGGCAGATTGAGTTCGATGATGATGATCATCCTGATGATTATGAAGTTTATTGTCAGCAATCTATTATAAATATATCAGTAAATTTAAAGAGTACATGAGGTTAACAATTCCGGACACGTCTGTTCCTTTTATACCCAACGCAAAGAAGGACTTTCTGACTCCTAAATGTTGGCTTGCGTAGAATAGAAGGATTGAGTAGGTATGTCAAGATCACTAATGTGGAACTGATTACAAGAACCGGACAAGCGCCAGTGGAACAAGAGATGAGAAGAAGACGCTAGAGATGGATGTGACACAGACCGAAGAAACCTGCTGATAGCATTACAGGGCAGTCATTATTCGGGAATCCCCAGGGTAAGAGAGGTAGGGGGAGGGCCCAAAGAACACATGGAGAAAAGAACTGGAGGCAGACGTGAAGAGCAAAAAAAGACACGGAAAGACCTTGAGCTGATGGCACGTGACAGGAAGTCTTGGCGTAAGTTTGTTGAAGACCTGTTCCTTGGAGAGCGGTATGGTTATAATGACGATGATGCAAGAGGTAACACCCTGGTACCTCTCGAAAAACGCGCTCCCCCGGCTGAGAACCACTGTGTTATATCATTCTGTGTTGTGAAATCGCACAATGACACAAAAGAAAATAAAAAAAGACAAGTTTTACAGTCACGTTTTTGTGAAGGAGTTTAAATATGGGCAATATCTGGCCTTTTCTGATTTCGTCTGCATGAGTGCATAAGAAGGTATTAGCCTCTCACGTGTCGTCAGATAGGCTTAGTGATTCGTAGACATTTACTTCTTTCTCTGTTGAACTTTTCAAACGCACGTGTCTATTCAATTAATTGTCATATCTTGTCCCTGAAAGTGACATTTTAAAATCAACATAGATTGCTTCTAACTGTAAACGTTTCTGCGTCTATTTACGTAGGAGCTTTAATATTATTACGTACCCGCGAAGAAGAAAATGATTTTGAAAATTTGATAAATGTGTGTATAGCTTGCAACGTCATCAGCATGATCATAAGGAAATCATCATAATTAAAATCATCATAAGGAAAATCATCATAAGCACTACCATCATCATAAGCACTACCATCATCATAAGCACTACCATCATCATATTCATCGATATTTTCCTTTTCGTTCTATATGGAGCATGAAGCCATTAATGCAGCTGGTCCTCCTTGCAGGAAGCCTGCATTCACAAGCGCTCGCAGTGGTGGTCTATATAGCAATTTGTTTGACATGATGATGTTTCAAGTCGCCTTGTACGACATGCCTGACGGAGCAATTGTCTTATTACTTCTCTGTCTGATCAGACAACCTCAGAAACAACACAGGACAACGTTTCACCTTAAATTTATCAATCAATCAATACCCTTTAGCTCCCCGAGGAGCATAGGCCTTCAACAAACACATGCCACGTTTTCCTGTCCCGTGCCATCCGCTCAATTTCTTTCCATGTTTTCCTCATCATTTTCACCTCTGTATCCAGTTCTCTTCTCCATGTGTTTTTGGTCTACCTCTGCCTCTCTTTCCCTGTGGATTCCAGAACAAGGACTGCCTTGTAATGCCATCAACAGGTTTCCTCAATATGTGTCCTATCCATCGCCAGCGTCTTCTTCTCAGCTCTTGTTCCCCTGGCACTTGTCTGGTTCTTGTCATCAATTCCATAAAACAACAACCAAAAAGCTACAGACTTTTATAAACGGGTGCTTGCGTAGAATAGAAGGACTGAAATGGTATGACAAAGTCTTAAATTTATACCTAACATGTTTCCGTTGCCGTGATCACATACGATGTCATGAGTTGAAATATATAGCTTGCGTTGTGTATAAAACAGTGATAACGAAGATACAGTTTATGTTGTACATTTATATGCGAATATAACACGTTATTACAACATTAGGTTATGCTCTTGCTGCAGCACGTACGCATTTATCGTTGACGACTGAAATCGTGAGTGGGGCAGTCCCAGTTACTATGGTTTGGCCACGTCTGCAGAATGGAAGAAGATCCACTACCACAACAAAAATGGGAAACTAAAAGTATGGGATCCAGATCACCTGGACCATCAAGAGTCCGCTGGGAGGACAACATCTCTGAAGGACAGAGGATTAGATTAGAACCAAGCCAAGAGGAAGACAGCCGATAGGATAGTATGGCGTCCTTTCTAGAATATCTCTACACCTCAGGGTAGAAGAGGAATAACTAAGTAGCAAGTAAGACTAAAATATCTTTTCCCTCTAATTTCTTATGATGCACGCGTACACATTCACAAATATACTAACTGTCATGTATCCGGTGTTGCCCGAGGTTTTGTACTTTGTGATACATACCGTTTTCTGGTTTGCTTGTCAAAGAGCATGCAATATTTAAAGTAATAAAATTATGGCATATGTCAACAGATTTCGCACAATCCCAGTCTTTAACATAAGTAATTACAGTTTTAATAGTCTGAATAGAAGTTGAATAACAATCAAGAAATCCTATAAAAACCGGTATTCAAATACACATCGATAAGTTATGTGGTAATTTCAAATCGCTACGTGATCTGGTTACTGCGTCACAAATTCTACACTTCGTGAGAATAATTTAGTCTTGACCTACTAATATTTAGGACATTTTTATAGGTTTGAGACTTCGCTATAGTAAGTCCAGCATCGAGAAGTGAGGGTGACCAGTTCCCGTCCTCGCTGCCTTTTCCTTCCCTAACTCAACGAGCAGATTCCTGTACCCATTTACAGCTGGGTAGACTGGAGCATCTCGGTACCGTGATTCGAACCTGACATCTTTGCCGCGAGAGACCAGCGCTCTAACCACTCTGTAAATCGGAGAACAGTGATGTTATTTGTCCACTTTACACATTAAATCTTGTGTATTAGAGTCCGACATAACGAAACGTTCGTTAACCTTGTTTCGAACTATGAGCTCTCGTCCCGCTTATACCATTGTGTAAGCAGAACAACCTCAGCTTTGTAACGATTAATATACACCGGAATAGTGATTGTCGTAAATTTCCGATAGGTGATTAAGAACAATGTTAGGTCCCGTCTGAATAGAACTTCTTCTTCTTCCTCGTTCGCCCTGAAAAGGACGGTGGTTGCTTTGTGTCTGTTTACGCCTAAGCTGTGATATCTGCACCTTTCGGTCGACACATCCGACTTCAGCACGGCATTTTTTAGGGACCGGGTTTGCCTTCCCATTTCGATCCGCACTCGCTCAGCCAGACTGCACTGCTGCAGACTGTTTCCAGGACCACCACGTGGAGGTGGAGTGCGGTCTTGAACAGCTCTGGTTTGCTGATCCTGATGCAAGCAGTACAGCTATGGGTCGCTGACTGCATTCACTATTGCTGCATCTTGGGGTCCCTGAATAGAACTGACAAAGGTGATGAATCAGTGCGAGATAAGGTAAACAGATAGATTTTCACTAGTGAGTTGGTGAAGGGTAGAGTCTGTCCCTGGATTAAGAAGATACTCTAGTCCAGCCGACCGGTTACGACTAAAATTTGTAGTTCAGACAGTTCCCAATATATATATATATATATATATATATATATATATATATATATATATATATATATATATATATATATATATATATATATATATATATATATGTATATGTATATGTATATGTATATGTATATGTATATATATATATATATATATATATATATATATATATATATATATATATATATATATATATAATTGTCGTCACTTATTTGTATGTTTGTATGTGAGTGGTTGATATATATATATATATATATATATATATATATATATATATATATATATATATATATATATATATATATATATATATATATATATATATATATATATATATATATATATATATATATATATATATATATATATCAACCACTCACATACACACATACAAATAAGTGACGACAATTAGACGCACAAACGTGAAAACTATAGTAATGGAATAGGGATATTGGGACGAGCTGACCAACACCGGTAAATTAAGTTTTATGTAAATTTTATTTTACCATAAATGAAAACTTCACAACATCTAGTATCAAGTGTCGAACAAAAAAAATTATAGGTTACAGAAATAATTAAGAAATAGACCCATAAGTACTATCTCCCCCTGTTGAGACAAGATCCCACAAAGAGAAGTTAATTAACCCCCAAAAGGTCAAAAGATTAGCACTATGGTATAGAATTTGACTATACTGTAAAGAACAGAGTTTCTAAGTTAATCTATTCTGAAAAAAATGAACAGTATTAGCAAAACATAAGAAAGGCACAACAAAATGAGTATAATGATTATACAATATGAGAATTATTCATTCCTTCTTTCTCTCTTCGCAGACGACCGTGGCCACGTTCATTCGTTCTTACCTAATTGTTGATTAACAACGTCTGGAACATAGCTTCATGGGTCACACAGCAAATCCGGTGTTATTTTGGCAAAATAAACCCCAGCTCCTCAAAGACTGATTAAATCCTCTTCTTCGGGGAACGTTTATTTCGTTACTGTTATTAGGATTTCAGTTTATGTCACATTAATTAGTCCAGGTAAGAAAATTAACAGTGCTCACAGTGTCAGTAGCTTGAGATTCCAATACATAAAGGAATGTCAGGTATGTAACTTCTCTCAGTATAAAAATGCCTTGTCACACCACAAATGGTCGATAGTCGGGAAATGTCAATGTTTGATTATGTCGCCACAACGGGCTGAATGTATATGAAATTGAGAAAAAGAAATCTGGAGAGCTATATGTCCAGTTACAAGTTATTCTTAATATTCTTTGGGTTGGTACTCTGTCTCTTTCTGGGTGTAAACAAGAGGCCAGACAGGTTCACCTTGAAAACCCGGTAGTTATATAAGAATGTTCTTTTTGTATTGTTGGACTTAGATCCGTTATTCTCAGATTAGACCGCTGGTAGATTTTGGGTTTGACCCAGTACTGTGTATAGGAAGAAAAAAACAACCATATAATCACAATAACCACTACACCACTATTCTATCCTAAAATAACCCGCGTAGAGGTATAATTTAATATCCACTCGGTTATTAACTTTAATTAGAAACCACAAGTGTATATATTATTTTATCGTTTAAAAACCCCGTGAAATAAATTCTAGTCATTTACAAAATTAATCATCATGAATTAGAAATAAATATATATTTCGTCAGTACTCATAATGAATAGTGCATTTACTAGTCGATCAAAATATCTCTTACTGGTTAATATCAGTTAGTTAGATTAACGCTACAGCCGGAACAATTTTGCTATAGATAATTTTAATTCTGCTAGTCAATTAACACACAACAAAATCCTAGTGAAATATAATTGACGGACCTTAACCAGTAAATCACTCTACACAGACAAATCTTAGTGAAATATAATCATGGACTTAACAATGAAATCACTCAAATTTCTAGTATAATATTTACCGCAAACACAGAAATTGAACTTCTCCAATCGAAAACAATAAGAAATCCACTTTAACAATGGTCTAGAAATCGAAGCTAGCTGGTTCTGAATAATTCTGTGGGTACTGAATAAATGGATTTTAAAGGATGCGGTATATATATTAAATTGGTAGAAATTCACTAGCACTTGCTAATTTTGACGCCTTCGCTCAGATTTCGGGGATTTTCTTCGGTCGATCTGCGAATCAAAGCAAAAATTGCCACCTTGTCACCGCCTGCATACTCTGGCAACGAGCGAACGGTCTTTTGATCTGGCGACTCTCACCATATCTACTCACGTTTTGAACAAACGGAGGTAAGGGGGTTAACTGTGATTCTCTTCCTTTTTTCTCAGATTAATTCCCCCTGACCAATGTCTACCGAAAATACGTCTTAACTTCATTAGCTTATCTCCCCCTTTGCCAAAAGTACGACTTTTTGAACAGTCGCTTTTGGTTCTGTACAAATCTACCACCCCGTCCCCTCTCTACGCGTTCCGTCTACCTGTCACTATTACAGCGGTCTGGTTGTAAACGTTCCTAGTGCCTATAAGACAGTAGAGAAAGACAAAAAAAATATAGGCATTGCTAAATTAAGAAAGAGACAGATATCTAAGTGTAGGAGGGTTTTACGTTAACAAAACGCGCATAGCTAATAAGGAAGCCCGGTGAAAGCCAGGTGGAAGAAAAATGTAGATATATGAAATCTATTTTCATAATATCCTGTCACAGTGATCCACAGTTTAACCTGTATTCCCAAACTAGTACAATAATGATCTGCATATCGACCTTCATTTCGAATCGACTCGTGCTCATTATGCATAAGTGAGCAGCATTTTGTTTCCTGTTAACATAACATCCCAACGAGAGCTGGCCCAAGGAATTTTTCAAGGCGGTGTATGGTCTCGTTATGGCGTCCCCTCCATTTGCCGTACCTCTACTATATTGTTCTCTTATAAGGGTTAATTTCATACTATTAAGTTGGATCACACTAAAATTTCCGCAGATTTTGTTCTTACATTTTAGGCACGGCCGCAACGACCCAAAACCGACTCTGATCACAGCATATTGAACGCCAATCAATGAAACGGATTTAAACGTTTGATCTGTCTTGTTCACCTGGTTTACTTTTGACATTCATACGTTACATTGGCTCTGTACGGTTGTGATGTTTTATAATGCACATTACATCTTTTTATGTGAGTTTTTAGTATGCATTTTATTATATCGATAACATATACAAATATAAATATCTATCTACATTAATCCGTGATTCATATTTTGATGTTCTGGTTCAAATTCGACTACAATCAGTTTAGTTATTGAATATTTAAAACTGACGGTCATTTTTGAATCTCGTTCATGGTTTAATTTCTGTAGTATTTTTTTTTCGGTTGTTTTTTTTTACAAAATACTTGAAATAGCATACTGATATGTGCAGGTTGTGACTAGCTATTGTTTATAATGTATTTTTATATACATAAATTACATTGTTGTTATATTTAATCATCATCACTCCGTGTCGTATAATAAATAAAATATGGTACTACATTTTTTGTCGATCTGAATCTGTTGTGGGCGTCGTCATACGCCGTAATAGAAAGTTATTCATTATCTTCTCTCACACCCAATCTCTGTGTGTACGTGTATGTCTTCCTCTGCCTTTTTTTGGCATCGATATTCGCTGCTTGTGTGAGGTATTTGTATGATGCTCCAATTCTCATAAATTTTTCCGATGTTATATTTTATACATAAATGAAAAGGTATCTCTAAAAATCGTTTATCAGTTTGCTATAGTACCTGCATGGCGGCTACCATCTTGGTTTCAGTCTCTAGACTTTTGTTGTTGTTGTTGTTGTTGCGTGGTAATTTTTGCGTACTTGCTAACACGCCGCGTGAAGTATATATAAATAATGAAGGGCACTGCTGGCCTGATAATAGAAAATAAAAATTATAAAGGGTATTGGAATATGTTTTACAATTTAACAAAACACTAGCCACGTTTCAGGATTACCTTTCGTGAGCCCCAGTTACGGTTCCTGTTTGTGGTTGCCATTGTGTCTCTGTGTCTTCTTATAGATCTAAGATACAAACGCACACGTACACGCACGCGCATCTACTGGCAAACATTCACCAGTCGAATCAACCAGTTCTGTCTGGAACGGAAAAACCGCTCCTAATCTCAAAATCCTTTGATGTGTCAGTCATGATGTATTTGTCAATGCCCGAGTGTCACCTCCGACTACTTAGCAAGACAAGCCGCTGTGCACTTGTGCAGACATTTCAAACATTTATGTGTGCTAGCTCAACAAGACAGTTTTTGTATTTTTCTTCTCATTTTCCGGTGATATCACGTGAAACGATTTTTTTTTTTAAATGCACATGCTTTACAACAGCGGTTCTCACTTAGTGAACAGAGGGCTCTGGTAGAGTGGACGAGTCGAATTCACAAAGTTGTAGTGCTAATTTAAAGAAGTTACAGTTTATTATGGAATAGCTTTTATGATAGATTTTGCTTTTCTGCGGATTTTGTGTGACAGTTCGGTGTAAACGTTAGTCAGGAAGAGATATAATAGCTATTTCATTCATCACATCAAGGCGCATGTAATTAAATACTAAACAAAGTTAAAACAAAATAAATGTCTGAACCCTTTACGTTCATGAGCTAAGTTACACACAGCAAAAACTGACGAGTGGATAAACACTCAACCAGGTTTGATACAGCTAACGGGAGTTTTATGAGCTTACGTTCCTGATGGTATCTAAAAAAATATTTTATGTATACAAATATATCACTTGCACGAAGGACGACCTGTGGAGCAACAAAGATGAGAAGAAGACACTGGAGATTGATAGGACACACAGTGAGGAAAGCTGTCGATAGTATTACAAAGCAACTCTTGGTCTGGAATGCCCAGGGGTAAGAGGTTGAGGGAAACCAAAGAATGAACGGAGAAGAGAGCTGGAGACAGACATGCAAGGGATGAAAAAAAGATGCAAAGACGTTGAGATAAGGGCACGCGACAGGAAGACTTGGCATGCGTTTGTTGAAGTCCTATGCTCCTTGGGGAGCTGAAGGGTGATGGTGATGATGAAGAAGAAAGAAGCAAGTCTATAAAACTAACGAAAGGTACTGGTAGCTCCTTAGCAGAAACTACCGTACAAGAGTGAAGTGTAGGACAAACGAAAGGTACTGGTAGCTCCTTAGCAGAAACTACCGTACGAGAGTGAAGTGTAGGACAAACGAAAGAACGAATTTATTTTCGAAGGGTTAAGAATTAGGATCAGGCCCGTCTAACATTCTTAGAGACTTCACTAGACTAGGTATAATGTTATGAGGTGGGGTGAACCAGACACCTTCCTCGCTGCCTTTTCCTTCCGTAACTCAAGAGCAGAGTCAGGTACCCATCTACAGCTGGATAAACTGTAGCGTGTCACTATCAGATTTCAATCCTGGAACCTGGTAATTGCTGCGACAGGCAAGGGCGCTCGCTGTTTAGCCAATTGGACGTCCATAACATAAATAGAAACCCGTGTTCATCGTGAACAGGTATTACCAGAACTAGTGAAGCACGTAAACAGCCTAAATCATGAATAGAGTTGCATTATTCTTTCTTTGTCTCCTGAAAGAAAGGAGATCCCGCCTCAAAGAAAGGAGATCCCGCCTCAAAGAAAGGAGATCCCGCCTCAAAGAAAGGAGACCTCCGAGAGGCACATAAATTCAAACATGACAATGTCATGTGCTGATTGGGGTGACAGCTGCGACAAAAATATTATTTGGCGTCTATAGCCATTGTCACAGGGTTTTAACTAAATATAATTTAAGTGTCTTGATTAGCTTGACATGTCTGTGAATCAAATACATTTTTCTTTATGCTTTCACATCCCAGTAAAACATTGACATTTTGTCAGTAAAACATTCACAATATGCAAGTAAAACATTCACATTTTGTCAGTAAAACATTCAAACTTTGTCCGTAAATCATTCTCATTATATCAGTAAAACTTTCACATTATGTCAGTAAAACATTCACATTATGTCAGTAAAGCATTCATATTTTGTCAGTAAACATTCACATTCTGTCAGTAAAACATTCACAATATGTCAGTAACACATTTACATTTTGTCAGTAAAACATTCATATTTTGCCTGTAAACATTCACATTTTGTCAGTAAAACATTCACATTCTGTCAGTAAAACATTTACATTTTGTCATTAAAACATTCACATTTTGTCATTAAAACATTCACATTCTGTCAGTAACACATTCACATTCTGTCAGTAAAACATTCATATTTTGTCTATAAACATTCACATTCTGTCAGAAAAACATTTCATTTTGTCGGTAAAACATTCATATTTTGTCTGTAAACATTCACATTCTGTCAGTAAAATTTTCACATTCTGTCAGTAAAACATTCACATTTTGTCATTAAAACATTCACATTTTTTCAGTAAGCCATTCACATGTTGTCATTAAAACATTTACATTTTGTCAGTTAGCTATTCACATTTTGTCGTTGTTTCTTTGAGATGTTATCAAACATCATTTATACAACATATATCAGTTAAAAATAAATGATTACTTCGAACATTAAGCATAATGTTGTTTTCATTACATGAATATTTATGATTTGTAATACAATTACGCGTAGTTTTTTACGTGTTTGGTATTACAAATAATATGAAACCATTCCCAGATGTTGTAGTGTAAAATAGGGCATTTCCTTTAACACGTTTTTATATATCGATGTATAGACCCGACGTTTGTAATTGCGTCCAAGTAGTTTCTTGGTTTACGTAATTTAGAATTGTTTTTGTATTTTTCAGCATTAGTTTTATGTGGCAGTTTCCTTGTACGTAAATTTTGTTCTTTCGCCACCAGAGCCACATCTTTAGAGGCGTCCAGTTGCACTGTTTAAAGATCAAGTTGACTTTTTACGTTCTGTATATTGATTTTCATGTGTACATGAGTACTGGTGGATATCCTGAAAGAGACCATAAAGGGCAAAGGAAACTTATTCCTCATGTTAGAAGGAAACAATCTACTTTCTGTGGGCATGTTATGGGAAGAGGAAAGCTGGCGTATATCGTCAAAACAGGAAAGATTTGAAGAAAAAGGAGATATAGGACGACAAAGAGAGAAGATAATGGACAGTCTGACATCATGGCATGGAAGGAAGTCAACAACAGAATTGACAAATAGTACTGTTGACAGGAAGTTGTGGAGAGACGTGATCACCTACACCACCAGAAATGGTAATTGAAGAAGACGAATATTAATTTTGTGACAGAACTAACACTACTTGTGATATTCTTGAATGATACATAACAAGTAATTGTCAGTTTTAATAAATTATGAACGCATAGGTATTGACAGTTTTTTAGAAATTGTGTAAATGGAGTTTTTAATAAATAGTACTGGAAATAGGAAGTTCTGCAGTGATATGATCGCATACGCCACAGGGAATGGTACTTGAAGATGAAGTAGAAGAAAAAGAAGTAGTAACTCGAGTACACATAAGTACTGGTCGTTTTAAGAAATTATGTAAATCATGTACGCATAACTACTGGCTGTTTTAAGGAATTGTGTAACTCGAGTACGCATAAGTATTGGCTGTTTTAAGACATTGTGTAACTCGAGTACGCATTAGTATTGGCTGTTTTAAGGAATTGTGTAACTCGAGTACGCATAAGCATTGGCTGTTTTAAGGAACTGTGTAACTCGAGTACACATAAGTATTGGTGGTTTTAAGAAATTATGTAAATCATGTACGCATAAGTATTGGCTGTTTTAAGGAATTGTGTAACTCGAGTACACATAAGTACTGGTCGTTTTAAGAAATTATGTAAATCATGTACGCATAACTACTGGCTGTTTTAAGGAATTGTGTAACTCGAGTACGCATAAGTATTGGCTGTTTTAAGACATTGTGTAACTCGAGTACGCATTAATATTGGCTGTTTTAAGGAATTGTGTAACTCGAGTACGCATAAGTATTGGCTGTTTTAAGGAATTGTGTAACTCAAGTACACATAAGTATTGGTCGTTTTAAGAAATTATGTAAATCATGTACGCATTAGTATTGGCTGTTTTAAGGAATTGTGTAACTCGAGTATACATAAGTATTGGCTGTTTTAAGGAATTGTGTAACTCGAGTACACATAAATATTGGCCTTTTCAAGAAATTATACAAATTGAGTACACATAAATATTGACTGTTTTGAGAAATGTTATAAATCGTGTACATGTAAGTAATAACTGTTTTAAGATAAATCGAGTCCTCATAAGTATTGGCTATTTTAAGAAATTGTGGAATTCAATTACACATAAATATTGGCCTCTTCAAGAAATACAAATTGAGTACACATAAATATTGACTGTTTTGAGAAATGTTATAAATCGTGTACATGTAAGTAATAACTGTTTTAAGATAAATCGAGTCCTCATAAGTATTGGCTATTTTAAGAAATTGTGGAATTCAATTACACATAAATATTGGCCTCTTCAAGAAATACAAATTGAGCCCACATAAATATTGACTGTTTTGAAAAATTTTATAAATCGTTTACACGTAAGTAATAACTGTTTTATGAAATTTTATAAATTGAGTCCTCGTAAGCATTGGCTGTTTTAAGAAATGTTTATAAAACGAGGACTCATCAGTATTGGCTGTTTTAAGAAATTGTGGAATTCGCATAAGTATTGATTATTTTAGGTCAGTGATATACGCAAGGATCATTTTAATTAAATAAAGTGCACACGAACAATAAAATAGCTCAAGGAACCATTACCACTACGGTGGTTAATAGCTTTTGCACAAGGCTCTGCGCTGAGGCTAGTTAAATACCAGGTTTTCTTCTTCTTCCTCGTTCGTCCTGAAAAGGACGTTGGTTGCGTTGTGTCCGTTTACAGCGAAGCTGCGGTATTTGCGCCTTTCGGCCAACACATCCGACTTCTGCGCGGCATTTTTTGGGACCGGGTTTGCCTTCCCTCTTCGATCCCTACTCCTCAGCCAGACTGCAGCGATGCAGCCTGTTTCCAGGAGCACCACGTGGAGGTGGAATAGGGTCTTGGTCAGCTCTGGTTCTCTGACCCTGACGCAGGCAGTCAAGCTATGTGTTGCTTACTGCATTCCTCACTTTTGATGCGTCTTGGCTCCCTTTTACGAGGTTTTGATCATTTTGATAATTTAAGCACTCATATATAGTTATTGTTTAATAAGAATTGATTTAATCACACATTCTTATGCATTGTTTGAATTAATTTAAAGATGTGAGATAGGATGGTGTAACTGTCTTTTTTTTCTTGTTGAGGTGATCACTGGCCCAAGACAGTATACATGTTGTTAGATGTGTAGTGCGAGCGTATGATGAATTGAGTGTGGGTGCGAATGAAGACGCGAATGTGTTTAGGCTCGTATAGATGTAGATCCTGCAACCCATACTCTCACATGCAGTAATCAAGGATGCTTTGACACTGCAGGCATGTTTCAAGACATTTATTGACGGGAACACACATAATATCAACAGGAACAGTCAGTGTAACAAGGTCATGCTGACCTGACATCGATAGGTATACATTTGGCATTCAAAAAGGTAAACATCAGAATGGACGTGCATGGTCAATAGCAAAGTTCTTCAATAATGACAGTTCGTAGCGTCGCCCTTGGCGTCTCTGACTAAACGCGTCAGATGCCTTAGTTACCTTGACACACAGGTGCAACTTGGCACTCCCTGCCAATTGCACATATCAGGCTGTAGTATAATAGCCGGAAGCACAGGCCTCGTCCTAACGTCGGCCGTGTACTTCTGTTAAATAGGTTATCATCAACCCTGCAGTAATACTTATTGTAGATATGAACTCCGCCAATCTGCGGCTCCCACAATATATCTTCGTCACTGGATTTCTGGACAATATAAGACTAACAGTCTTGGATGGCTACCTCGAGCACAAATATATAAGTTCTGAAATGGCGGATCAGTGAGCTGCTGTTCACCCTAGGTAATCCTTTACATGTTCTGCCACCGAAAAGCGTAATAATGCATAAAGGTCGGTATTACCTGGTAAATGAATCCTCAGAACTACACAAGGAATTCTGTCGTCATCCCGACGCACAGAGATTCACTGGGGAAAACTGCCATAGCAGTTACTTCGAAGATTCTCCCCGAAAAACAATGGACTCTTGGTCCCTTCAGAAAAACAGGACCTCCCGGCTTCCCGGAAGTATATCTCACTCCCGCTTAAAAAACCTTCCCATAGGCCTACGCCGAACTGTCAACCTCTGACCCTAAAGGTCAAACACAATGAATGAATAAACAAGGGAAGACAACCCCTAATCAACCTGACATCGCAGGTAAAGACACAATTATTCTTATGATACAAACATAAGCAAATAACTTGACAGATGACTCCGTCGAAAATGACAGCAACATTACTACCACCCCCCCTGTAAAAAAAAAAAATGCAATTTTTTTTTTTTTTTAATATGTTCATGAGCAAGATAGCACCAGTATCACTTCTGTGCTCATGCAAACAATGAACCTAATATCAGGTACAATAGAAGAGGGTACAAATCATCTCCCAACATAGGAGAAAATATTTCCTTTAAGCCAAACAAACTAAGGGATACCATTCAAGAAACCTAAGTTGCTGGCAATACCAATCATATATCAAACATTACTAAATAATATAATCATAGCAATATACAAATGTCAATGCTATTTTAGCAACATATCACTGATGGATGGACAAAATGAAATTTGTTAAATTATCTAAACATCATCCAAATACATTTGTATTACAACATATTATGATATTAAGGACAGACCTAAGTCTGAAAATATATCAGGAAAAACTAGGACACAAGATTTAACTGGAATCATGTGGGCATCTAGACAATATGTCCGCCATCACATTATCCGAACCACGGATAGCTCGCACCGTGAAATGGAAAGGCTGAAGAGCAATAGCATAACGAGTAGATCTCGAGCTCTTCAAATCCTTACTTTGCATAGCCGTAAGAGCTTTTTGGTCGGTTTCCATAAAGAAATGCGCGCCCAGAAGGAACCTTTGTAGCTTAAGAATGGACCAAACCATAGCCAACAATTCACGGTCCAAAACCGAGTAATTCCTTTCTGCCGCATTCAGCTTCCTAGAAATATACATTACAGGATGCAGAGTTCCTGAATATTCCTGCATTAGTGCCGCTCCAATGCCAGTGGAAGAGGCATCACTACGAAGGACAAAAGTCTTATCAATCGTCGGTAGTCTTAAGATAGGATGAGATGAGAACAAATTCTTAACCTGATCCAATGAAGATTGGCATTCTTGGGACCAACGCACCATATTAGGAGAACCTTTTTTCAATAACGTTGAAAGTGGTGCCATAATGGAGGACAGATTCTCAATGAATCTTCCATAGAATTGTATCAATCCCAAGAGACTACGCACTTGCTTTTTTGTCTTCGGAACCGAGATATTTAATATCTTTGAAATGTTTTGGTCCTCTGTCTTCAACAGACCATGACCAACTCGATGACCTAGGAAGGAAATTTCACTAAACCCAACAAAAGCTTTAGAGGGTTTAGCAGTCAAAACTATGCTCACGTAGAGTAGATAGCAATTCCTTCAGACCCACATAGTGTTCTTCCCAAGTATCGCTGAAAAGACAGATGTCGTCTAAATATGCAATGACATCTGCACGATCTGATAGAATTCGTCGCATCATGCGCACGAAAGTCGCTGGGGCGTTCATAAGCCCGAAAGGCATAAAATTCCATTGAAACAGACCCCTAGGTGTCGAAAAAGCAGTGAGAGGTTTGGCGTGTTCCGTCAGTGGGACTTGCCAATAACCTTTCGACAAGTCTAGTTTAGTAAAGAATTTAGCTTTAGAAAGTCTAATAAGTAGATCATCTAATAACGGCATAGGTTCAGCATCGAACTTCGTAACTTGATTTAATTTGCGATAATCAACGCAAAGACGTATGTTATTGTCTTTCTTTCGAACAATAACTATCGACGAAGAATAAGCTGAAGTGGATGGTTCAATTATTTGTAGTTGAATCATTTCATCCAATTCTTTCTCGACTTGTGCTTGAAAATGAATAGGTATTGGGTATGGTCTTACTCTGATCGGATTACGATCAGTAAGTATGATGTCATGTTCTATGACATCTGTGTGTCCAGGAATGTCGGTAAGGACATCCTGATATGATTGTAACGTAGAGGATACTTGACGCTGTTCCTCAAAAGACAAGTTAGAAGAGACTGTAACGTCTCTCCACGATTCCGTTGAAGTAAGTGGAATCGTAGGAAGAGGTAAGTTCACGTCAGAAAAAATAGTTTCCTCATCCTGTATAACGGACAGGGATGAGATGTGACCATGTTGAACTGGAGAGTCGTCCGTCGCCTGGAAAATAGGCTGTAAATAGTCTGGACGTTCAATAAACTCTGTTAGCATATTTATATGGAAGGTTTTATGCCTTCCATCCACATCGACAATATAGTCGACATCAGAAATTTTCGAGACTATAGTGTATGGACCCTTCCAAGAAATGAGAAGTCTATTCTCTCTTGAGGGCAGTAAGACATATGCTTTGTCTCCAGGACAAAGTTGACGTAGGCGTCTTTTCTTATTAGCAAATCGCCTAGCTTTTTCTTTCGCAAATTCGGAAGATGAAGTTGCTAACCTGCACGATTCGATAATCTTTTCTCTAAGAGCTATAACATATTCATATGACGATTGTGTATCATCGTCAATATTATCGGAAGTTATCAAATCGTGTAACAAGGACATTGGCCCGCGCGGTTGCGCGCCAAAGACAAGTTCGAAAGGAGAAAACCCTGTATGCTCGTTGGGAACCTCTCTATAGGCAAAGAGGACTGCAGGTAAAACCCTGTCCCAATCTTCAGGATGATCCTCCGTTATCTTGCCAAGTAAGTTCTTTAGTGTCCTGTTAAGACGTTCTACCAATCCATTGGACATTGGATGATAAATACTACTGAGAGACCTTTTAATGTCTAGCGTAGCCATTACCTGAGACATAACGTCCGAAATTAACTGAGTGCCGTGATCCGACAGTATTTCTCCGGGGAATCCCAGACGAGAAAATACGAGCCAAAGAGCATCAGCGATATCGACAGTTGATATGCTCTTCAGAGGAATAGCCTCTGGCCAACGCGTGCACATGTCCACGCAAGTGAGGATAAATTGGTGTCCTCTGGCTGACTTAATTTTGAACGGACCAATGATGTCTATAGCCATTTTCTGAAACGGCCGAATCGGAATATCTGCAGCCTGAATAGGAGCAGCATGTCTCGGACCCCTAGACTTGACCTCTTGACAAATTTTGCAAGATCGGCAATAAATTCGGATGTCTTTATTCACGAATGGCCAAAAGAATGACGCAAGGACTCTAGTTTTAGTTCTGGAAAAACCCATGTGTCCAGCACACTGAGAATCGTGTGCATGCCGAAGAATTAAGGCTCTCATACACTTAGGCACAAGAATTTGCGAATGCATAGACTTGTCCGAGTGTTGTACCATTCGTACCAATATACCATTCTTCATAGTAATATACGATTTGTGATTCGTATTTTGATTGGGATCCCCTTTCTTTGCAAGAAGGAAGTATTTCTTCAAAGAAGGATCCTCTTCTTGACGTTTAACAAACGAGTCATGGGAAATCACCAAGTGCTCGTCTTGGCTATCAACTTCATTACTATTATCAGATGAAGTTGGGGGATTAAGAGCTTGAGCTCTTGTCACCACTGCATTGACCGTTTGAATGTTTTTTTCTTCCCAACTAGAAATTTGTTGCGGGGTGCATTCCTTAACCCCATGAATACGACCGATTATAAGATCCGCAATAGGATTAGGAAGAAGACATGCATGGACATCTCCTGTGAAGAAAGGAGTGTCAATCCTAATAATAGCAGTAGGATAGCTTTCCATAGTACCACCAAATGTAACACATTTGATTGTTTTTCCAGTGGCACAGCAAGGATCTATCAGAGACTCCTTAACCCCGACGGTAGTACATCCCGAATCGAAAAGTACTGAGACTAGCCTATCATTTATTAGACCTTTATCTAAGATGAGAGATCCTCTCCCATCATGCGCAACTGTAGCAGGTAGAGCAGGAAGAGGGTGACCACAACTTAGCGTAGATACAGTTGATGAGTCAAACAATGTTAAGCATTGGGGGCATTCAGTTGCTCTCCCAAAATCGAAAGCACAACCAGTGATAGCCCTAGAGTTACCACTATCATTTACTGTATTACAGGCTCCATCAAACTCTTGTTGCGCAGAGTTTGCCTGTTGGTAAGGTCTTTTCTTGTTAAACCTAGGTCTACCTCGATTATCATTTCCCCTGTAATTATTTTGACTATCATTTCCCCTGTAATTATTTCGACTATCATTTCCCCTGTAATTGTGATCATATTGTCTATTGTACTCATCATTCCGGTTTGAATCCCGGTTTCTAAATTCACCATCGTCATAATCTTGACGTCGAGAATGATTACCTCGAAAATTTGAATAGTTATTATTTGGATAGCCTTTGCGAAAGTGTCTCAAATTATTACCACTAAAATTACGAGAACTACCATCTTGTCTCCACTGCATAGACGAAGAACCATCATGTGTTGGATTACTCCGCTTCTGAGTGTAATTTTGATTACTTCCCCTATTCCAATTTTGTTGAGCACCCTGAAATTTTTTTTTGAAATTTAGGGCCATATGGTGTTGCCGAAGCAGCTGGCAACCCTTCTTTCACTTTAGAATTGCTAACTGTAGCATGGGGATGTGCTGTGGCATACTGACAACAGTATTCCTCCATTTCTTTTAAGTTTTTAGGCTTACGCTCATGAAGGAATGCAAGAAAAGAATCATTAACAGATGACAAAACCTTATCTCGCAATAATAAGTCCATTAGACCTTCATATGTTTTCTCAATCTGAGACAACTCAACCCATCGTGTAAATGTACGACGTATCTTTGTAACAAAATCAGAGAAATCTACTCCATTTTCTGGCAACATTGTCCTAAAACGAAGACGATAGTCTTCTTGTTTTAATTGGTATTTTTTTAGCAATGCTGCCCTGACAACATCATAATTAGTCCTCTCATGTTCGTCTATTGTCATAAGAGTAGTCACTGTGTCACCTGTAAAAAATGGCATCAGTTGTTCAACATATTTTTCCTTTTTTATGTTATGCGTATCGCACAAAATTGGAATCTATCTAGATAATCTGCTACGTCATCCTTTAAAGGATTGAAATGAGGCAATTTAATCCTACTAACAAACTCCCTTGTCGTACTCGAAGTTGTTTGCTGAGCACCCGTACTCGCCAATTTCAATTTCTCTAACTCCAAAGTTGCGAGTTTTTCATCAAGTTCCATCTTCTGTTTTCTTTCCTCATGTTCCATTTTTCTGATTTCAGCCTCAGCTTGAGCTTTCCTCTCCTCTGCCGCAGCTTCTTTGTCTAATCTCTTCTGTTCAGCTTCTTTGTCTAATCTCTTTTGTTCAGCTTCTTTGTCTAATCTCTTTTGTTCAGCTTCTTTGTCTAATCTCTTTTGTTCAGCTTCAAATCTCCTTTCCTCCACCTGCATCTGCAATTTCTTTTGTTCAGCAGCAATATCAGCTTCTCTTTCTAATCTCTTCTCTTCTGCAGCTAATGCTTTGTCATACTGAGCAACAGCCCATTGTTCTAACTGTTGACCAGTTTTATCAAGGGCTCTCCCTTGTGTAATAAAGTAGTCCAATGTAGACATCTTGTCTACTGAGATCAGAAACCTGAAAAAAAAATTAAATAAATTACCTTATCCCACTTCAATGGGAGACAAGTCTGAAATGCTAGACTTGTATACTCACTTCACTTTATTTTACTGTCTTAGTCTTAGACAAAGACTTTGTATGTTCCTCTTGTTTATAATGTACCCAAAAAATCACTTGAGTACCTGTGGAAAAAAAAAATTCCCTTATATCCCACTCACTATGGGCACAAGTCTTTTTTTTATAAAGAACTTGAATATGTATTTCACCTTGTCTCAATCTTTGTAGATAACAAGTCTTTTATCAAAGAACTTGTATAAATATCTTATATAATATTATTTAACAAACTCTATATGAAGAGTCTACCTTATCAATAATATCAAAACATGACCAAGTATGTGTATGTAGACTGTGCATGACAGTAATGTAGTACAACCAAAAAAAAAAAAAAAATACAAAGACAAAAATACAAAACAATACAAATGGCAACACTGTTTTAACCAAAAATGTGTAGAGAAATACACAAGAAAGGAGAGACCTACAGAATACAAACAAAACAAATCGACAATCAAAACTGAAAAACAGACAAAATATTACAAAAACAACGTTAAGTACAATTACATCACAGCTAACATCAATAGCGACCAATTGTCACTAGCAAATTTCCAAATTAAGAAAATTTGCACCTATAGAACGCTTACAGTAAGCCTCGATCAAGTGGCATATTTACCGTAAGACCCACCAACCGAAAAACCCGCAGAAAAATACACCAAAAACAGTAGAAGTGACATAAACATATAGCAATCAATTTCAATGTGTTGCAGAACAAGTTCAGTCACAGCTGAAACTAAAATAAATTTCTTGCTCCTTGCGAACACAGAAACGAAATGTCAAACGCGCACTGAACGTCAAATCCACTGTAACATAAAGTGGTATTTACGAACCAAAGTTACTATGACCTTCTCAAATTACGCCTTGCACATTGAATGTTTACTATTTCCACGTACTGTTTACAGACACTTGACCTCCAACAATGTAGCTTGAATGCTCTGACCTAGAAAAGTCTGTTGTTGAATGAAACGTGTAACAACCCGCAGTACTGTTTACAATAGGAACCCGCCTTCTATGCAGTTATGGTCCACGTAGCAAATGCCTAGATGTTAACTTCAGTACATGTCTTGTTATGGTTTATGTAGCATTATGATATAAATGCTCGTACTGTTTATTTGGGT
The DNA here is from genome assembly GCA_024509875.1 of Oreohelix idahoensis. NCBI lineage: Eukaryota > Metazoa > Mollusca > Gastropoda > Stylommatophora > Oreohelicidae > Oreohelix > Oreohelix idahoensis. Next base: position 243,078 of record JAMPIV010021938.1, read on the forward strand.
CAACCGTTGATGACCTATATCTGTCCTGTTGTAGCCAAAACTTGCAAGTGTAGAATTAGCGCTGTGTGTTACGGCTGTCCCGTGTGTAGCTTAGACCCACAGATCAGAAGTGTAATGTGTACTTGTCCTTCTTGTAACTTTCTCGACAAAACTGGAGACATCATACATGTAACAGCCAACCAGGAATGTAAATTTCTGGATCCATAAATGTCAACAATAATGTCAAATGCTCGCTCTGTTCTTTTTAAACCCACAGATCTGGTCCATCAGAAATGTAAGTTTCTAGGCCACATTGGCGACAAGAAATGTATCATAAGAGCCCACGTAACTGGTCCACCAGAAATGTATCATAAGAGCCCACGTAACTGGTCCACCAGAAATGTAACTGTCTTTTTTTTCTTGTTGAGGTGATCACTGGCCCAAGACAGTATACATGTTGTTAGATGTGTAGTGCGAGCGTATGATGAATTGAGTGTGGGTGCGAATGAAGACGCGAATGTGTTTAGGCTCGTATAGATGTAGATCCTGCAACCCATACTCTCACATGCAGTAATCAAGGATGCTTTGACACTGCAGGCATGTTTCAAGACATTTATTGACGGGAACACACATAATATCAACAGGAACAGTCAGTGTAACAAGGTCATGCTGACCTGACATCGATAGGTATACATTTGGCATTCAAAAAGGTAAACATCAGAATAGACGTGCATGGTCAATAGCAAAGTTCTTCAATAATGACAGTTCGTAGCGTCGCCCTTGGCGTCTCTGACTAAACGCGTCAGATGCCTTAGTTACCTTGACACACAGGTGCAACTTGGCACTCCCTGCCAATTGCACATATCAGGCTGTAGTATAATAGCCGGAAGCACAGGCCTCGTCCTAACGTCGGCCGTGTACTTCTGTTAAATAGGTTATCATCAACCCTGCAGTAATACTTATTGTAGATATGAACTCCGCCAATCTGCGGCTCCCACAATATATCTTCGTCACTGGATTTCTGGACAATATAAGACTAACAGTCTTGGATGGCTACCTCGAGCACAAATATATAAGTTCTGAAATGGCGGATCAGTGAGCTGCTGTTCACCCTAGGTAATCCTTTACATGTTCTGCCACCGAAAAGCGTAATAATGCATAAAGGTCGGTATTACCTGGTAAATGAATCCTCAGAACTACACAAGGAATTCTGTCGTCATCCCGACGCACAGAGATTCACTGGGGAAAACTGCCATAGCAGTTACTTCGAAGATTCTCCCCGAAAAACAATGGACTCTTGGTCCCTTCAGAAAAACAGGACCTCCCGGCTTCCCGGAAGTATATCTCACTCCCGCTTAAAAAAACCTTCCCATAGGCCTACGCCGAACTGTCAACCTCTGACCCTAAAGGTCAAACACAATGAATGAATAAACAAGGGAAGACAACCCCTAATCAACCTGACATCGCAGGTAAAGACACAATTATTCTTATGATACAAACATAAGCAAATAACTTGACAGATGACTCCGTCGAAAATGACAGCAACAGATGGATACTTTTAATTAAAATAAATTGTATTATACATGAAGATTGTCCTAATTAAACTATGTAGCCTACAGTTGGATTTTGTTTGCATTGTTGTTCATAGTCGTATACTGGATTTGCTATGTAACATCTCCTTTTCATTTCAAAAGAATATTAAACTAGCCTACCTCTTCATATTTGGAGTACTTGTATAGGTAAAGTTACTATAGAAGATATATCATAATGTATTTTTTGTTCATTTAGCTCAGGGTTTCTTAACCTATGGTCCATGAACTCCTTGGAGGTCGGGGAATTTATTCTAGGAGGTCCGTGTTCAAGACTTAGAATTTAAAATGCAACGTTTTTAATTAAGCGTTTGTGTACATTGTTTCTAAGAAGGGGTTCGGAATCTTCACTGGACAATCAAAGGGGTCTTTGGCACAGAAAAAAGTGTTAAGTAGCCTTGATTTGGCTCTTCAGTTGTGTTGGACATTACTGTGTATACAGAACACTTTTTGTACGTTAAATATATTATGATTGTAGATGTTTACACTTTTCTTCCTGTAGAGAGTTGGTTTTTTTTAAACAATAAAATAAAGTAATCTCTGTTACCTTTGGCTTTTTTTCTTAAGTGTAAATACAGTATGTTCATTCATTCATTCATTCATCTCCACGCAACCTTTCATCTCCACGCAACCCAAGTCTTCCTGTCACGTGCCATCAGGTCAACGTCTTCCCATGTCCCCAGTTCTCTTAATATGTTATATTTAACTCCGTCTGTTTCTCTTTCCCCGTGCGTGCAAAATAATGACTGCATGGTAATGCTAACAACAGGTTTCTTCAATTTGTGACTTATCCTTCGTCAGCGTCGTAACATGTGTTCTTGTCATCAGTTTCACATTGATAACCTGTGTTCTTGTCATCAGTTTCACATTGATAACCTGTGTTCTTGTCATCAGTTTCACATTGATAACCTGTGTTCTTGTCATCAGTTCCACATTGATAACCTGTGTTCTTGTCATCAGTTTCACATTGATAACCTGTGTTCTTGTCATCAGTTTCACATTGATAACCTGTGTTCTTGTCATCAGTTCCACATTGATAACCTGTGTTCTTGTCATCAGTTCCACATTGATAACCTGTGTTCTTGTCATCAGTTCCACATTGATAACCTGTGTTCTTGTCATCAGTTCCACATTGATAACCAGTGCTCTTGTCATCAGTTCCACATTGATAACCTGTGTTCTTGTCATCAGTTCCACATTGATAACCTGTGTTCTTATCATCAGTTCCACATTGATAACCAGTGCTTTTGTCACCAGTTCCACATTGATAACCTGTGTTCTTGTCATCAGTTCCACATTGATAACCTGTGTTCTTATCATCAGTTCCACATTGATAACCTCTGTTCTTGTCATCAGTTCCACATTGATAACCTGTGTTCTTGTCATCAGTTCCACATTGATAACTTGTGTTCTTGTCATCAGTTCCACATTGATAACCAGTGCTCTTGTCATCAGTTCCACATTGATAACCTGTGTTCTTGTCATCAGTTCCACATTGATAACCTGTGTTCTTATCATCAGTTCCACATTGATAACCAGTGCTCTTGTCATCAGTTCCACATTGATAACCTGTGTTCTTGTGATCAGTTCCACATTGATAACCTGTGTTCTTATCATCAGTTTCACATTGATAACTTGTGTTCTTGTCATCAGTTCCACATTGATAACCCGTGTTCTTGTCATCAGTTCCACATTGATAATATGTGTTATTGTCATCAGTTCCACATTGATAACATGTGTTCTTGTCATCAGTTCCACATTGATAACATGTGTTCTTATCATAAGTTCCACATTGATAACCTGTTTTCTTGTCATCAGTTCCACATTGATAACATGTGTTCTTGTCATCAGTTCTACATTGATAACCTGTAATTTTGTCATCAGTTCCGCATTGATAACCTGTGTTCTTGTCATCAGTTCCACATTGATAACCTGTGTTCTTGTCATCAGTTCCACACTGATAACCTGTGTTCTTATCATCAGTTCCACATTGATAACCTGCGTTCTCGTCATCAGTTCCACATTGATAACCTGTGTTCTTGTCATCAGTTCCACATTGATAACCTGTGTTCTTGTCATCAGTTCCACATTGATAACCTGTGTTATTGTCATCAGTTCCACATTTATAACGTGTGTTGTTGTCATCAGTTCCACATTGATAACCCGTGCTCTTGTCATCAGTTCCACATTGATAACCTCTGTTCTTGTCATCAGTTCTACATTGATAACATGCGTTCTCGTCATCAGTTCCACATTGATAACCTGTGTTTTTGTCATCAGTTCCACATTGATAACCTCTGTTCTTATCATCAGTTCCACATTGATAACCTGCGTTCTCGTCATCAGTTCCACATTGATAACCTGTGTTCTTGTCATCAGTTCCACATTGATAACCTGTGTTCTTGTCATCAGTTCCACATTGATAACCTGTGTTCTTGTCATCAGTTCCACATTGATAACCTGCGTTCTCGTCATCAGTTCCACATTGATAACCTGTGTTCTTGTTATCAGTTCCACATTGATAACCTGTGTTCTTGTCATCAGTTCCACATTGATAACCCGTGCTCGTGGCATTAGTTCCACATTTATAACCTGTGTTGTTGTCATCAGTTCCACATTGATAACCCGTGCTCTTGGCATCAGTTCCACATTGATAACCTCTGTTCTTGTCATCAGTTCTACATTGATAACCTGTGTTCTCGTCATCAGTTCCACATTGATAACCTGTGTTTTTGTCATCAGTTCCACATTGATAACCTCTGTTCTTATCATCAGTTCCACATTGATAACCTGCGTTCTCGTCATCAGTTCCACATTGATAACCCGTGCTCTTGTCATCAGTTCCACATTGATAACCTCTGTTCTTGTCATCAGTTCTACATTGATAACCTGCGTTCTCGTCATCAGTTCCACATTGATAACCTTCGTTCTTGTCATCAGTTCCACATTGATAACATGTGTTCTTGTCATCAGTTCCACATTGATAACCTGTGTTCTTGTCATCAGTTCCACATTTATAACCTGTGTTCTTGTCATCAGTTCCACATTGATAACCTGTTTTCTTGTCATCAGTTTACATTGATAACATATGTTCTCTTCAACAGATCCACATTGATAACCTGTGTTCTTGTCATCAGTTCCACATTGATAACCTGTGTTCTTGTCATCAGTTTACATTGATAACCTGTGTTCTTGTCATCAGTTTACATTGATAACCTGTGTTCTTGTCATCAGTTCCACATTGATGACCTGTGTAGTTGTCATCAGTTCCACATTGATAACCTGTGTTCTTGTCATCAGTTTACATTGATAACCTGTGTTCTTGTCATCAGTTTACATTGATAACCTGTGTTCTTGTCATCAGTTTACATTGATAACCTGCGTTCTCGTCATCAGTTCCACATTGATAACCTGAGTTCTTGTCATCAGTTCCACATTTATAACCTGTGTTCTTGTCATCAGTTTACATTGATAACCTGCGTTCTCGTCATCAGTTCCACATTGATAACCTGTGTTCTTGTCATCAGTTCCACATTGATAACCTGTGTTCTTGTCATCAGTTCTACATTGATAACCTGTGTTCTTGTCATCAGTTCCACATTGATAACCTGTGTTCTTGTCATCAGTTCCACATTGATAACCTGTGTTCTTGTCATCAGTTCCACATTGATAACCTCTGTTCTTGTCATCAGTTCTACATTGATAACCTGTGTTCTTGTCATCAGTTCTACATTGATAACCTCTGTTCTTGTCATCAGTTCTACATTGATAACCTCTGTTCTTGTCATCAGTTCTACATTGATAACCTGCGTTCTTGTCATCAGTTCTACATTGATAACCTGTGTTCTTGTCGTCAGTTCCACATTGATAACCTGTGTTCTTGTCATCAGTTCCACATTGATAACCTGTGTTCTTGTCATCAGTTCCACATTGATAACCTGTGTTCTTGTCATCAGTTCTACATTGATAACCTTTCGCAACAATGTCTTTACGGCAGCACTCATTTTTGAAAGTCTGGAACTTCTTGGCTGTTGTTTTTGTTGTTGTACATGATTCAGAACCATACAATAGAACCGGCTTGACATTAGAGCTAAAAATTCTTATTTTTGTATTGGATTTGATTTCTTGTGATTTCCATATATTTCCCACTGCAATGAAAGCTCCTCTTGTCTTTTGTATCCTTATTTTTATAGCAATGTCGGTCCCTCCAACTTTATCTACATTGTCTGTCCCTCCAACTTTATCTACATTGTCTGTCCCTCCAACTTTATCTACTGTCGTGGTTGAGTTTGAGTGTAGAGTATTTGTCGAGTTGGACAACAGTAGTGAAATCGACAAGGGATAGTGGACTGACAGAGTTATAGATTACACACACAGAAAGGTGTAAATAGGAGATGGACTTGAGACAACCTGGAAGAAGATTTATCAAAATGATCTCTCTCTCCAAGCCTCAACTCACTTATGTCTGTTTAAGCACCTCCTGCTCTCACTCTTTTCTCTTATCATACATAGAGATTCTAGTAAAGAGCTAAAAATACAAATATGGATGGAAAGGTCGTGAACAGCGTATTAATAAAGGTGTAAACTTTATTAAAGAAGAAAAAGCATGGAATTAATGCATATCAGCACAACAACATAAAATTACATCAATAGTCATCAATAACCAAAATATGCAAAATACACCAACAACCACACACACACCACCATTCATAAAACCTGTAGAACACAGAGAGATGACATACTGAGTGTCAGTCCGTCCGCTTTCGGGACCATATGAAATAGCTCCAGTAAGTGGTTTTTTCGTACATATCCTCCATGGGTGATGGAATTAACCTGAATAAAATCACTGTATAGGCGCTATTGCTGGCCAAATAACCGAACTGAGCGACAGCCTGTCTGCTTTTCGTGGGACCAAATGTGCTAGCTCCAGAAAGTGTATTACTTGTAGATCCTTCGTGAGGGACTAGCCTACAAAACTTTCTTTGTTGGTGCTAAACGTTGGTGACTCCCCTTATAGCGTGAGTGGGGCTGGAACTCTGTCCATAGATGGCTGCTCATACGTGCGAAGTTCTACATAATCCAGAAATAAGCCATGGGACGAAGTCACTTGAGGACAACTGATCCCAAGGCGTGCTTATCCGGCGCGAGGGGAGCCGCGCTGGTGTAATGGCTTCGGCGTTGTACTGGCGACCAGGTGTTCATGGTTCAAACCCGGGCGTCGGCGTTTGAAGAAATGTTTACGGCCGGAAATTTGACTGAATAGCCTGAACGGCTCCTGTGATAAACCCTTTGTGGATGGGAAGGAGCGAAGCTCCTGACCGGGTTGGAAGGAAAGTCCTCAGGTTCCCCAGCCTCGCAATGACATGTCATTGGGCCGAAGGGCTGAAAGCCCAAGTGCCGCTGGTTAAGGGGGAAAAAAAAAAATCCGGCGCTAGAATAGGCTTTAAATCCGGTTTTGGCTGGTTGACTGTGGCTTGGCTGAGTGCCCCGTTTAGGCATACAGAGACTGGTGAATTGAATTCTGCTATATATGCTGGGCTGATTTATGTGCTGGAAGCCGTACTGCTGTGACTGGTAATCCAATAGGCGAGTAAGAAACTACTACTGCATTAGATGATTTCAGATTTAGCGTTGGCTCGTGGCATTGCGTGAGCTTAACTCCCGTGAGAGGGAAATGGCGTTGACAAAGGGTTGTTGTTTCAGGTATGGCTGTGACTCTCGTGGGGCTAGATATCCTCAGAATCCCTCTAGACCGAAGAGACGGTGACATTCTTCGTCTGACTGGAAACTAGACTAGCAATTCGGTATCCCCTGAAACTGAGACCGAAAAGAGACACCCTTTTACATCAAGCAAATAATAAATCACACTAACTTTATACAGAACGTTTCGCTCCACTATGGGATTAAATTTATTGTAGTTATTGCTATGATAGTTTAGGGCTGTCTTTAACCATGTCTCCTGTTCCTTAAAAATATCAATTATCAACACGCGCCCGCATAGGCTTAATATATTTTGTACACCCATGTACCTGTCAGTAAATGTTCTGACATCAAAAAACTACTTCTCTTCTTCCAACTAAACATACAGCTGAATGGATATGCTTATTCATCTTACAACATTAAGTGAATTTACATAAACAGATTACAGCATTTGAAATTACACAGATAAATCATATGTCCCTTTTGGGGAAACAAAATATTAATATCCCACAAATGAATACATAGAAAATGCAATGTTCTTGCTATAAAAATCCAGTTGTGACTGCACATAAGATATAATTATATCTATGGCTGGTGGCTGCTTTCTGTGAAAGTTATAAACCAGTGTCTAACTACACAAGTAAGCATATCAAATGATTCTCCCTTGCCACTAAAAATATCTATCAAAAAGGAATAAGTGACTATCTCCTATAATCCAGAGTTATTACCTGCATCTCACTATTCAGTTTTAAAGTGAACAATCCACACCTGACATTATCTTACAGAAATGACAGGTAATTTAGCCTATTCTTAACCCATGATAAGCATCTGTGGACTGATTCTACGCCTAATATCTGTTATTGTAAGTTTAACATTAACCCATGATAAACCGTAACAGTTTAAGCACCCTTACTAGGCCGTAGACAGCGCTACCTTATCACTGAATAAAATTACTAGGAGAAGTCCTCAAAAATGAAGTAAGTCACTTTCCTAACAGATATATATAAAACTAACATGAATATATCATATTATAATAAGATATGTCAACTCACCCCGAAAAAATGCCAAGAAATAGGCAAAAAACATTCTAGTACTGTGTTAAAGTTTGCCTTATCTCATGATGGTCATCTACGGGCCAGGAATCTTCTACGAGTGTGTTTGACGTAGTAAAATTTCAAGTCTTATAGCTTACAAACCATTCTACCCAGGACTCAAAGGGTACTAGCCGCTCGTGATCAAACGTTTTAAAGCGACCAGAGAAATTCCCCTGTTCGGACCACAGAGGGTACCCGCCGCTAACGAACCGTTTCTTTCACAGAAACCGTCTTTGGCTCGTTCTAACACTTTAAGCGTAACAGACGTTCTTCTGATCAGGCCAGGTGTGCTGACGTAACATTATCGTTCGCTGACCGCTGCAGGCTCGAACGTAAACAACCTCGGGTGGGGTTTGAGAAGGAGAAAACAATTGGGCCACACAGGTAGCAAAGCAAAGAGAAACAAAATGTGTAGGAAAACAGAACATTAAAGAGTAATAACATTGAGACGAGATGGAAAAACAAATTAAGTCACTGTCTACGTGACATCTACATTGTCTGTCCCTCCAACTTTATCTACATTGTCTGTCCCTCCAACTTTGTCTACATTGTCTGTCCCTCCAACTTTGTCTACATTGTCTGTCCCTCCAACTTTATCTACACTGTCTGTCCCTCAAACTTTATCTATATTGTCTGCCCCTCCAACTTTGTCTGCATTGTCTGTTCCTCAAACTTTATCTACATTGTCTGCCCCTCCAACTTTATCTACATTGTCCGTTCCTCTAACTTTATCTGCATTGTCCGTCCCTCCAACTTTATCTACATTGCTGCCAAGAAATATGTACTATTCAACGTCTGTAGGGGCGTTTCTTCAAAAGCAACCTTGTTATCCTTTTCTGCATTTATTCCCATTACCTTTGTCTTTACCTTTGTGTTAGTGCACGTGTAAACGTGAGCGTCGTTGTGTGCACGTACTTGTGAGTATATGTGTATTTATATGTCAAAGTATGTGCTAGCCCGTGTGGACATTTATGTAAGTGGATAAAAGCAAGAATATTTGCAAGAATAGGTATGTGTGATTCTTTTAGAAAAGCTTTTGATAACATTGCCAGGGAGTCATTGTTCTGGAATACCCAGGATAAGACAGGCAGAGGTAGACTGTAGAGCACGCGGAGAAGAGAAACAGAAATAAAAATACAGAGGAAGACATAGATAGACCTTCAGCTGATAGCACGTGACAGGAGAACTTGTCATGTGTTTTTATGGAAAAAACAAACAAAAACACAAATAGCAATACGTCTTACCAAGAGAAAGGACAAGGAGAAACCTACGTTGCGGCCACAAGGCCTTCGTCAGGGACAGAATAAACAAAAGACAGGTGGGAAAGAAAGTGAGAATTAAGTGGAGAACATGAAACTATAGAAATAAGAGAAAAATACTCCCTGATGGGTGTCACATGTTGGAGCAAAAATGGTTGCTTCTGAACCGGAATCCGGAGTGAATAGTACATTAAAAGCATAAATAAAAAAATAATAAAAACAAAGACTGAAAAACCGAGTGAGGGAAAAGTAACATATATTTAGCAACAACAAAAAAAATATGTATATATATATACACACAAGGTCTGTCCGGAAAGTAATGAGACTGATATTTTTTGGGCCAATCAGAAGGGCCGGGTGGCGGAGTCTCCAGGCATGACGGTTGGTGGGGGATGTTAGGTAAACAATAGATTTCTCGTCAGTTGGCTCTGAGCTTTTACAGAGTGCGGATCACTTGCGAAGTGGACAGCTGTTTGAGCGTCGTGTAACGGTCAAAATGCAGAGGAATGTCGAGCAGCGATACGCGATAAAGTTTTGTGTAAAACTTGAAAAATCCGAGACCGAGACGCTTGCTATGATACAGAAAGCCTACGGGAAGGATGCTTTATCGAAAGCACAAGTGTTTCGGTGGCAGAGCTCTGAGTGGCACACTACCGAGTCTCCTCGACCAAAGAAGGTTCGAATGAGCAAATCGAAGATGAAATCGATGCTCATTGTCTTTTTTGACTCTAAAGGTGTTGTCCATAAGGAGTTTGTACCACCTGGACAAACGGTCAACGCTGCATTTTACGTGGAAGTGCTTAAACGGCTGAAGAACAGAGTCGCACGCGTCCGCCCGGAGATGGCCAACACCTGGGTTATTCACTACGACAATGCGCCGTCTCATGCGTCCCTGTTAGTGAGAGAGTTTCTGGCGAAACAAACCGTGGCAACGCTGCCTCAACCTCCCTACAGCCCGGACTTGGCCCCGGCTGACTTCTTTTTGTTTCCCCGGCTCAAATCCAGCTTGAAAGGACACCATTTTGGGACTGTTAAAAACGTGCAAGCTGCCGTGACGAGTGCTTTGAAAGAGATCCCCGTTCAAGACTTCCAGGCGAGCTACGATGCGTGGCAGAACCGCTGGCAACGGTGTATTGATGCTCAAGGATGTTATTTTGAAGAATTTTAAGTGTATGTAAGCATGTCTTGAAATAAGCCAATTTTATGGAATCAGTCTCATTACTTTCCGGACAGACCTTGTATATATATATATATATATATATATATATATATATATATATATATATATATATATATATATATATATATATATATATATAAATATATATAAATATATATATATATATATATATATATATATATATATATATATACATGGAGAGAGAAGAGGTAGAAAGAGTAAAAAGAAAATTAATAAATTAATTTATATTAAAACAAAAAACAAAAAAAATTTAAAATCATTAAATAAAAAAATCTTATCATGTGTTTTTATAAGGCCTGTGTTCCTTGATGAGCTAAGGTGTAATGAAGATAAGTAAGTGTGATTGTATGGATATATTTGTATGTGTAAGTGCATATGTGTATATGTGTTGTGGTGTATGTTAGTGTGAGAATGTGTGTGTACGTGTCTGCATGTGCTTTATTTGTGCATGTAAGTAAGTGAGAATTTGTGTATGTGAATATTAGCGTTATTGGATGTACATTTACAGAGAACATTACTATCATAGAAATTATGTCCCACAGAAGAAGCTACGACCAAGATCTTTTTTTTGTTTTGTTTTTGCTTTTAAGGACTATCTTCATTGCACACGGACAACTCCATTAGTGCTCCGATCTCCTCCCTTAGATCCCACAATGCACGAACTCTGTAACACCTGGTGAGGATCCCAATGTGTGTATACAGGAATCACAGATTCTATAAATATTTTTCTGGTGGGTAGGTTTTGTAATTTTGCCAGGGCATCGGCCATTTAGCCTACTCTTTACGATTTCCATCTGCCGATGGATTTTTAACGTGCGTAACTTGCACGACCAAGATCATCCAGCGTCAAGTCTATTATGTAACTTTGACAAATAAATATAATTTATCTTGTATATCATATCTTTATCATATTCCTTTGCGCTCCCTATGGAGCATGTAACCACCATTGTAACTGGTCCCTTTGCAGGAGGCCTGCACCAAACAATTACATATTCTTGCAGTGGTGGATTCTGTAAAAATTAGTTTTTACAGGATGAGGTTGCAAGTAGCATTCACAACCTCATATTAGTCACCTTATTCTACATACCAGAGGTTGCAGTAGTACTATTCTTTCTTTGTCCCCGGGAACTACACATATATCATATACGAAGTTAAAAATCCATTAACAGTATTAACTCAATAAAGATGTGGTCGTTGCTCCACAAGGAATTTGACGCAAGGAATTCTCTGTCTGAACTTTCATATAGTGTTAAAATGTAAGGATTGAATCTGCCCAAGTGTGCTAAAAATTATGGTAATGTTATACATAGCTTCAAAGAAAATTGAATGTAAACTTTGGATAAAACGATACAACAACATAATTCAAATATAACGGTCCGCCAAAAACAGGCCTCCCGTCACTAGCGCCTGAGAAAATGGGCCCTGAATACTAGCATCTCGTCGTCTAAGAGTTACAATATTAAGTATTAAAAACCATATGATCAATACGTGTTCATTATGCGATTCTTATTGTCAACCAGATGAACACATCAACAACTTTTAACATTATAATTTGCAGTCTTAATATCTAAAGAGCAGCATCTCCATCTCCTATTTCGCTTTCCGTGAGCGCGGAGCCACAGCCGCACTACTTCCCGTTACAGGAAGCCTAGATGACAGCATATATTCTGGTATCAATGTTTTCTGTCGCAATTTGTTTTACATGATGCAGTTGCCATCACCATGCGCGACTTGATATTTGTCGCCTTTAGCGACATGCTTGTGGGATAAGTAGAACTATTTTATCTTTGTCTCCTCTCAGAATCCCGGGAAATTACGCCAGGAAATGCCAAAAGGTTATTACAATTTAATTACCATAATGCCAGAAGTAAGACCAATATTGCAAGAGAACAGACAACTAAAGAACTCGTGGGACTTCTAACCCTGGATAATATAATGTACATTTGAAATTCGTTCATTCATTACCCTTGACCCCAAACGATCAACAATAATCAGTTATTGATCTAGTTATTGATCTTGTCTTTGATCTAGTTATTGATCTTGTCTTTGATCTAGAATTAATATACACAAAGGTAGTCCCCTAGCAGATACTGTCCTAAGGGAGTGTAGTGCTAGAGACTTCACCATACGAAGTCCGACTTTATGAGGTAGGGTGACAAGTTATCTTCTTCACTATCCACGCATTCTCTTGCTTAAGAGCAAAGTCAGGTACCCATTTACAGCTGCTTAGACTAGAGCATAATTCTACCAGGTTTTGAAAACGGAACTCAGTAAATTTTGCCACGAGTGAAAAGCCCTCCAACCACGCCAGGTTTCAGGTTCTAAATCTGATAGCTCACTCTGCAGTCTACCCAGCTGTAAATAGGTATATTACTTTGCTTTTGAATTAACGAAGTCAAAGACAACGAGGAAGAGAACTAGTCACCCTCCCTCATAAAGTAAAGTTGATCCTAGGAATGTGGAGTCTGCAACACTTCGTTCCCCTACAGCAGTATCTGCTTTGAGACCCAAGTTACTTTTTTAATATACAAAAGCCACTTTAATCATGACACATCATGTACAATGTTACAAGCGATCAACAACTTTTAGTCAGAATTGATTAATATACAGAATCTTTTTCATCATCACACACTATGTTTAATATTACAAGGGATGGAACAACTTTTTTTAAATTTACCTTTGCAGAGAAAAAAAACGTTAATTAATTTCTAATTAGTTTTCTTCCCATCAGCTCATGATTCATTTAAATCTGCACTTATGGGAAAACTTCCAGACCTTAGAGGGATGGAACATACACTACATCGACCAGGGTCTTGAAGACTAATCAATAGGATAATACTCATTGGAGCGAGTTTTTAAACCCTGCCACTTTAATGTTTTAAATCCCCAGATGCAATTTCCCTGCCATGTCTGAAATTGTGTATTAATTTAATCAAAGACCGCGTTTTTTTCTATTTTCAGGGGCAGTTGAAAAACTTTTTAAATAGAGAAAGTGCTGACTTTTTTTCCAAAAATTAATACAGTAGACAGAAAACACGAAAAATATAATGGCTAATATGGTAATGATGAAAATAAGAATAAGAAAGAAACAGAATGAATTTCTCGTCAGTATGTACATATTTGTACGCTTTTGAACAAAAACGCCAAATGTTTATTAGGTTAAAGGAATTATATAGGAAACAGTACAGTCAACTGGACACGGAAGTAAAACGTCAAACCGGAGCCAACAAAAGGAAATTCCTATGCAATCTTGCAAGACAGGCACACGATGCAGCACTGAGAAATGAACAAAGCAGTGTATAAAATAATTAAAATCATCAGCGGAAAACGGGATGCAAACAATACTACGTTACTTGAGGCAAGCAAGGACATCTCATCAGCAAAGCACATGGGGCAGGGAACAAGATGAGCAGAGCACTTCAGAGAAACACTGAATAAGGAATCACCAGAGACGCAGCTAAATGTTCCTGAGGCTGAAAATGATCAAGGCGTAAATACAAAGATTCATACATTAACTTTTTTTAGTTTTGAAAAGGCTTTTGACGGCATACACAGGGACAGCCTATGAAAAAAAAAAAAAACTGAGCGATTATGGAATTCCCCGCGGTATTGTCTCCATTATAAAATGACTCTATGATAACTTTACATGTAGCGTAACTTTTGAGGTAAAGACAGGAATATGACAGGGATGGCTATTATCAACCCTTTTTTGACAGTTATAGACTGGGTGATGCGCCAGACAACAGGGCAGTCCAAGAGGAAAAAGATGGACAACGTTTTCTGCACTGGAAGATCTGGAACATGCAAATGACATTGCACAACTCGCACATTCACAACAATACATTCAAGAAAGAAACAGATAAACTAAATAAGTATAGCCAGCAGGTGGGTCTGAACATCAATCTAAATAAAAAAGACAGACACAGGTCATGACACACAATGTGGGCAATCCTGAGCCGATAACAATAAGGAACCAGAAGCTGGAACAGACAAGCGCATTTACATACCTGGGACGCATAGTAACTGTCACGGCGCTATTTCGCAGTGCATCTTTTGTACGAAAAGTCAGCCGGGCAACGCCGGGTATAGCAAAAACCGGCGAGTCAGGTGACTAAAGGAAGCCGGGAAATCAGGCGCGAGAGTAGTCAGTGAGAATCTAGCCAGCATCCGGGTCGGACGCAGATATTTCCCTTTTGCCAGCGAGTTAGCTGTGAAGTTCATGTTATGGATTATTTGTTATAAGTGCTTGCCATATTCCGGGTCAGATGGTTTATTAAGTTGTTATTCTAGTACAGTGTAGTGTCTAGATTGTATTTGTTACAGGTCGTAGATTTATAAGTTGTCAATGAGTTGAGTGTACCATTGTCACAGTTAAGCCGCTCATGGTGAGCGATAGTCATTGCAGTGTTTGTTCAGTTAAGTCGTACTGTGGTGTATGATGCAGATGGATTAAGCTGCTAAGACAAATTACACTGGCATGTCATTATTATATTGTATTTCATGCGTTTGTCGGCCGTGTGAGGCCTGAGTGTTTTGTGCTTAGTAATAAAGGGAAATTCCTGTTAAAGGTGTTGATTACTTATGTCAGCCATTGTTGTGTTGTCATACTCCTAGAGGAGCGAGCTTATTATTGTTATTATAAATCCACACTGCAGTGGTGCAACACAGTGGAGTTTTATCCACGATAAGTGTTCCTGACAACTGGGGAGCTCTTGTCCGATTCCTTAAAGGCCGTAGGGCCTATATTTTTATTATAAAAGCTAGAAGTTATTATGCTCACATATGAGAAGTTATAGAAGTAGTGTGTTCACTTCTTCTTCTTCTTCTTTGATCCTTAGCCGCCGACCGTCAAAGCAGTCAGTGGCCATTACGCCTGGTGGCGTCTTGTAGGGCAACAACAAATTGATTCCACTTTGCTCGGTCGGCGGCCATCCTTCGTACAGTGCCCCAACTCTGGTTCATTCTTTGCATCTCGGCCTCCACAGTCCTCCGCCAAGATGTTTTTGGTCGGCCTATCTTTCGTTTTCCTTCAGGGGTCCAAAGCATAGCTGTTCTTGTGATGGCATCGGGGTCTCTTCTGAGGACATGGCCAACTCAGCTCCAGCGTCTGCCAGCTATGATGGTGTGCATTTCCTCTTGCTTGCTCCGAGTAAGCAGATCTTGTTTGGCGATGGTATTCGGCCAAAAGATTCGGAGAATTTTTCTTACGCATGGTGTGTGAAAAGAGGACATGTTCGACATTTCCTTCTCTGTAACTCTCCAGCTCTCCGCGCCATAGAGAAGCACAGAAAGCACACATCTTTGATATAATCCTAATTTTGTGCTTGTGCTGTACCGAGAGGACTTCCAGATGTTGTTTAGACTAAAAAAGGCTGTTATTGCTTTGTGTGTTCACGCCTTCAGGTTTTACAGTGTTCACGGCTGTGTTTGTTTTGGTTAATCAGTAGGCAGTGAACTGTTCTGGTCAGGTGGTGACCCGCTAGCGGCATTTGACCTAGATTGAAAATAGGGCACAGTGAAAGGTTGGTGTTGTCAGTACAGAGAATATTTGTCATTTATTGTGTTCGACGCTGTTTTTGAAAGTTAATTTTGTGCTAGGGTGTTAAGTATTGATGGAAGCATGGTCAAAAGTGATAAGAGTAAGGTTGCAGCTGGCGGCTGGCATCACAGTTTGATATATTACAAGGGACATTTTGTAGCTTAGTGCTAGGAAGGTGGGGATCCAGTCGGAGCAGCGGAGGTTAGTGGGCCCGAGTGACTGACTGTGGTGTCGTCAGAAGGGAATAGTTCGTCAATATTGGTTGGTAATATTTGCACTTGAGTGCCTGACTGTGTGTGTCGGCAGAGGAATATAGATCTTCAAGATTGGTGGATATTAGGAGTATCAATAGTGGCGGTGGTATCTCAGGATGTGTGTAACTCCTCTTATCTGGATCATGGTCTAGATCAACTCAACCATTGTTGGGTACGTAGGCAATCTGCAGTAGCGTCATTGCTCGTACTGCTCTACCTACCCGTCAAGTTCTGTCGTGATCATACCTTACCGATGTGCCTTTCCAGTGGGTGCCTACCTGTCGTAATTTTATTTTTGAGATAGGTCTTAGAAGTAGTGGTCCCGTCCGAGTGGAGAATGATAGTGAAGGCTCTGTGATAGTAAGGGTTAAGAGATAGATAGTTGATTCACAAGGGTGCTGAAAAGAGTAAGGACAGTCTCTGAAATCGGGTAATCTTCTCAGATTTGCCTGTCTTACGACAATCTTATTTATCTGTAGACTCCTAAATCTCTCCTGCCTAAACAATTTTGCCAGTTACTCAACACTCATGTACACACACCAATTTGGTACTACATACACACTGACGTGAATACAAACTACATATAACAGATATAGGATAATGGGTCGGCCAACACAGTAATATAAGGTTTATGGCGTTTAATATCATTTAAAACAAAATCACAACATTTAGTATGGTACAGTCAAAAAGATCATAGTTACACAAAAATACAAATAACAAGGTGGGGGGGGGGGGGGGTGTTGTTGGATAGTAGTATCCCAATATGCCTTTCCCGCTTGTATAGAGGAAAAAAAAACCCCAGCCCAAAGACAAGTGTTATCAGAAAGAAACAATTTAACCAAAAGATAGATTAATTTGTTCTGATAGGGGGAAAGGGGGGGGGGGGAGGGGGGATACAATATTTAGTATGGGGTGTAGGAACAGAGTCCTAGTATTCTCCAAGTTATCCCTTGACTAAGCAGATTCAGGGAGGGGGAAATAAGAAAAGGTAAGCAACCCCACTTAAAGAGAACAATGCAAGGAATACAGTATATGGATGTTTACCAAGTAGAGAAAATTATATGCTTATCAAGAAAAATGTCATTCACTCATGCACGCTAGCGATGGCCATCTCACACTTCCACATTTACCGATCGTTGAATCTGGCAATCCATAGAATAACATAAACAGCTAGTAAATACTCAACAAATGTATGAGTCTTTTCCTTCGTTTTCCTGCCCCAGACTATCGGGTTTGGCGTTCAGCTAAATTTCCCGTAATCACTGGAAGGTGAAGCCTTAGTGTTCCTTTCGATTTTATCTAAAGTTTCTATGGGATGGCACTGTCACAGGTATAGTTATGAGAAGGTAGTGGTCTCCTGGATTTCATCGCGGGTGGTGGAAAACTTCTATAGCGTGAAGAACCCAGAGTGATGACAAAGACTGATCAGTGAGTTATGTTTTTCTTCGGGGTTTAAATCCAGTGGAAATAACGTGACTGTCAGTGTACATGAAGAATATATTCTTTTTCACAGCAGAGCGTTAAAAATATATATATTATAGCTTCTGGCGATTGTTCTTCTCAATAATTCGGTAAAGATAACTGGAGATTATCATTTAAATTTTCTTGGTTGGATTCCTCTCATGTAACAAAATAGAGAGTGAGACCGCACAGGGCCGCAACACGAAGATTATATTCAAAATGTTTATAAAATCTCTGAAGGTAGAAGAACCGAGTCTGGAGGACTCTATAATTGCTGGGACGCAAAGGTATATGATCATCCTATGTGAAAAAATAGAAAACATGAAATCATAAACCCAATAGGAATCATATTCTGACGCGCGATAAATTTACAGTTAGAACTATTTTAAACACTAGCGTATTCAGTTATATATATTTAAGGAAAACTCTCCGCGAGTCTAATAATTAAAAAAACACATGTATATACAGAACTAAACTGTATTAATTGGCTATAAATCCCTTAGCGGCTTCTAAATTAATCTAAGCATCTATTATATTGGGAAATAACGTATAGATATATCATTTAATTTACAACTGGAAACTTTTGAGATGGGTTTATTTAATAGGTTTAAATTAACACAAAATCCAGTGAAATAAAATGAAAGAACTAAACCACTGATCACTTGGAACTAATATATTACCGCTGCACAAACAGAATGAATTTTTTTAGTCTCCAATATAGAAGATATCCGCGAGAAATCTTGTTCTATAAGCTAGTACTTTCTTCAGACTCTCTGGCGCAAATGATAAACGCATTCTTCAGTGGTATCAATATATAATTAAAGAATTGAAGGATCAGGGGGACACGCGAAATTTCACAACTTATTTGATATCATGGAAATTCTGCGTTACTTGCCGCTGGGCAAAGCTCCTAGATCCCCCCCCCCCCTCGTGTCTGTTCGTCCGCCGTGATTTCAGCGCTCTTCTCTGGTTCGCACTGAGGTGCTAAACGAAGGCGTGAAACTGCTTTGTCCGTCCTGGGACCACCACTGCCTTTTGATCGTTAATCGCTTTCCTCGTTGAACTTTGGCAACGCCTATAAGGCGGTAAGAAAGAAAGGTGAAGGAGGTAGTTGATTTAGATCACTCTAAGGTAAGGCGGAAGGCGTGGCTTATCTAAACTAAATACCAAGCGAATCTCCTGGTTCCTCGCATGCTAACTGTCTACATATTAATTAGCAAACGTGGTAAAGAGTCCACTCTGCTATGGTGCATACTAATTAGCAAACGTGGGACCCACGTTGGCGATTAAATTTGCAAAATAAATGAATGAGGGTTCTCATGCTATCCCAGGGTCTACCATATCATCTACCAGTTCAGGGACGTTGAAATTCGTCTGTCACAATCGTCCCTCCTTTTGAGACATGAAACCATCTTTTCATGTTTCATTTATGACAATGAAGCTGCACTGATCGGTAGCTTTTGGATGATTGGTATGCTCGGTTTCCTCCTCTTCTTCCGTAGTCCAGTTTTCTACTCAGGAAATCTGCTCCGACGTTCTGTTTTCCCGGAATATATTCCACTTTAAAAGAGTACACGCTTAATAGCAACGCCCACCGCATGATTCTTGCGTTAAACTCCTTGTTTGCGCCAAGAAAAGCTAAGGGAGCGTAGTCAGTTTGCACAGTAAAAGAGGTGCCGTAAAGGAATTCATGATGGTGTCTGATGCCTTGAATTAAAGAAAGACATTCTCTTTCAACTATGGAATAGTTCCGTTCAGCCGAGTTCAGTTTACGACTGCCATACGCAACTGGGAATAACAGATTCGGATCGGTGTCGTCTGCTTGAAGCAGGGTTGACCCGATGCCTTGACCCGATGCGTCGACCCGTAATATGAAAGGTTTCTTGAGGTCAGGTAGCCTCAAAATGGGGTATCCAGACAACTGTCCTTTTAAAGTGCTGTATGCGTGTTCGCACTTTGAATCACAAATAACCCGGTCAGGTCGGCCTTTCTTTGTAAGGTCAGTCAGGGGTGCAGTTAGTTCGTTGAAATTATGGATGTATTTTTGATAATATGCGTACAGTGATAGGAACGAACGCGTGTATTTCTTCGTTCGGGGCCTTTTCGCTGCAACTATTTTCTCCTCATTTTTCGTAACAGGCCACATGCAGCCATGAGAAATAGTATGCCCCAGGAAGTCTAGCTTTTCAAACCCGATGAGACATTTGCTAGGTCTGGCTGTGAGACCAGTTTCCTGTAGTCTCCTGAGGAGCATAGCAACCGTAGAAATATGTTCGTCGTAGTTCTCCGATGCAATTAAGATGTCATCCATGAAATTATGGATATGGGGACTGTGCAAAGGTTCTAGAAGCTTCATCATCATCCTAGTGAACACTCCTGGTGCGTTATGCAGTCCGAACAGCATCACATTAAATGTGTAATGTCCTTCACTAGTGCTGAAAGCTAGCCAGGGTTTAACTTCCTCCTTGACTGGTATTTAATAATAACCTTTACTCTGGTCAATCTTGGAGAAAATTCGTGCCTTGCTAAGCTTAGTGAACAACTCAGAAACAGTTTGTAGAGATTCGGGCTGAAATTCCGTTACAGCGTTTAGCAACCGGTAATCTATGCACAGCCGAACTTCCTTATTGAGCTTCTGCAACAGTACTACACTCGAACTGTAAGGAGATGTAGACTCACTGATAATTTCTGCCTGACGCAGCTTGTCTATTTCTCCGCGTAGTGCATCAGCTTTAGCGTACGGAATGGGGTAAACTCTGGTTCGAACAGGGGTCTCGTTTGTTAATTTCATATCAAATTCTATGAGATTCGTACGACCAGGTACATCCGTTAAGACTGCAATGTACTGTTTCAGTAGCGCCCTGGTTTCTGTCTGTTGTGCTTCCGAGAGATTGTCGCCTAATTTGACATCTTTAAAGGATTCCGTTTGTTGGAATGGATACTCCATGCAACTATCGTCATCTTCCTCGTCTTCCGTTGCTATGGCGACCGCCAGGAGATGCTCGGAGGACGGCTCTGGTCTTTCCAAATATTTCTTTAGCAGATTAACTTGAAAGACCTTCTCCTTTCCTTTAATGGAGATCTTGTAATTAGTGCGGGAGATCTTTTAAGGACGGTAAATGGCCCTTGCCATCCGATGCGAAGTTTGTTGTTTCCGGTTGGAAGTAGCAACAAAACTTTCTCCCCTGGTTGGAGTTCTCTCTCTCTCTTGCAGCTTTATTGTATCGTTGAGCATGTTTTGCGCGTGCTTTCTTAAGGTTGGTTGTAGCTAGATCCCATCCTAGCTGTAACCTTTCCTTGAGCTCAGATACATATTTGCTTGCAGAGACGACTGTTTCGTCAGCCTTTTGGTCTGTCAGGGACCGAAGTAAGGCTTCTAGTGGCCCCTTAATAGGTCTGTCTAATAAAAGTGTAGCTGGCGTAAATCCTGTAGTTGCCTGGGGAACCTCTCTGTAGGCGAATAAAACTGCAGATATATAAAGGTCCCACTCTTCAAGTTTCTCTTGAGTCAGCTTACGTAATATCCTGTGAGGCTTCCGTTGACACGTTCTACTAACCCACTTCTGGCCGGATTATAAGAGCTTGTGTAGATGTGCTGGTTCCTCAAGATCTTAACGATCTCTTCCATCAACAGGCTACTGTATGGGGATTTGCTGTCCGCCAAAACGTATTGAGGGAAACCCAACCGTGTAAATATCTGCACGAGGGCTTCTGCGAAATGCTTGGAATTCGTGCATGTTAGCGGTATAGCTTTGGCCGACAAAGTGCAAGTGTCGACTAAGGTCAGGATAAACCTGTGCCTTCTTTTAGTCCTTTCTAAGGGTCCTAAAATGTCGATTACAACCTGTTGAAATGGTGTCCTCACTAATGGCGCATCACCCATGGGAATAAAGGGTGTCCGTTTCTTGGGTGCCACACGTTGGCACTGGGCGCAGGATTTCACGTACCTGATAATCTCAGAGTTCATTCCTGGCCACCAATAGTGAGTTTTTATTCGCGGAATAGTGGCGTTTTGTCCCATATGTCCGCTAAAGGGAAGAGAGTGCCCCATTTCTAAGATCTGGCTTCTGTACTGCGTCGGTACTAGGAGCTGGTTATTCCCTGTATCAGGGTCGCCCGTTCTACGATACAATACGCCATCCTTCGAAACGATGTCTCCGTGGGGTCTGAGGTCCTTAGCCATGGGCAGTTTTCTAAAGCAGGGCTCCAGAGTAGGGTCCTTTTGTTGCGCCTCTTTCAGTTCATTTGGCAACAAATTTGGCGCAGGCTCCCTCTCCTTCTTCGTTTGCCTTCTTGTGGTTACCGCTGCCACAATCGGCTCTTTTGGTCTCTCAACAAACACATATCTACATCCCAGGATAACTGGGTAGATAGGATCATCCATAATGGCCGCTTTAATTACACCTCTGACAAAATCAGAGTGCATTTCTACCAGTGCGATATGAAGCGTCCTGGGTGCGTCACTCTTAAAAACTCCACATAGTTTGACGGTGTCCTCTGTCTCCTGACCGGGTTTGACTAGGTGTCTGACAACAATACAATCAAATGATAATCCGGTGTCAAAGAGACAAATTGTTGAGGTACCGTTCAAAATTACAGTTCTTCGCGTTGAGGGTCTGTCCCCTCAGGTTGAGAATCACTGACATTGACTCTTCCTTGCGAGGCTGTATGCAAATATCCGGTGCAATTTGGCCCGGTGTGCTTGCCCTGATCAGACGTCCCTGCTGTAGGGGTCTTTCCTTTGCCTTGACCTTGGTGGCCGCGCTGCCACGCAGGCTTTGCAGGTTGATCAGGATTGTTGTTGTTTGTGGGATATCGGGTCTTGTAGAATTTCGATTTTTCTTGGGTAGGTCTCTGGGTATTCGTTTCTCGTGGGTTATAGTGCTGGGAGGAATTAGAAGAATAGGATGACTGTTCTAGATTTTGCTTTCGAGATGGCTCATCTGTTGGTTTGCGTTTTGTTCTGTGAAGTTCGGCCATTGCATTTGCATAGCGTTCTGTCTTATTAAGGAAGTCCTCAAGCCTGACTGCGCCCTGTTCAGCCAAAAATCTCCGGGTTTCGTTCGACAAAGTTGATTTTATTTGTTATACAAGAACAAGTTCCAGAATTCCCTCGTATGTAAGAGGTAATTCGGATAATTCCAGGCACTTTGTCAAATAGCCTGTTAGATGTGAGGAGAACTGGGGAAATGTCTCCGTGCTCTCCTTTCGGCTGTTTCTGAACATGTGCAGAAATTTTCGGGCGGTCATCTCAAAACGCTCTAGCAAGGCCTTCTTTAACATGTCGTAATCATCTTGGTTGCTTCCCAGCTTTGTGTACACATCATACGCATGCCCCTTTAGTGCCTGAGAAAGTTTTAAGCACCACCGGGAACACTCTAACCCATACATATTCGCCATTTTCTGGAATTTCTCAAGGAAGGTGTCAATTTTCTCATTAGGGCTAGGGAAAGACTCTAAGACAAAAGACATCGCAGTTAGTTGGGAAGATGGGTTACTGGAGAGATCAGTTAACTGAGACTGGGGTGAAGACGCCTCTCCATTATTGGACGTGGAAGCCCCCCGACTTTGGACTTCTAAAGTCTTAAGTGCCAATTCATGCTGTCTCTCCCTCTCTCTCTCTCATTACCCTGGGGGCTTCCATCTCTGCCTCAATTTTCTTGTGTTCCAGTTGACGTTCTTCTGCTTCTTTCTTCATAGCTTCTGCCCTCTCTTTCTCTTCCTTCTCCCTAGCTTCTGCCCTCTCTTTCTCTTCCTTCTTCTCAGCCTTCTCTCTCTCTTTTATCTCTTTCTCTTCCTTCTTCTCCGCGTCATACCTGTCAAGTTCCCTGTTGACAAACAGGTTCGCGGCATCTCCCTGTAATCCTGTTTCCTTCGCCTCGTCTCTCAAGATCGATCTCAGCTTCGCTCTCTCTGCCATGTCAAAGAGTAGACTGCTACTACGCCGAGGGAATAAGAAGAAGAAAAGACGAGGGGAAAAAACTCTAAGCCGCTTCCGAGAAAACACAAAATATAAATTACCTGAGATACCTCCTACCTCTATTAATTTGCTAACCTATCGCTGCTATTATCTGTCAATTAAGACTCTCTTAATGCAGGCGACTATGCCACGTTAAATAGTAGGTCAAGCAACTAGAAAAATCTACTTTTACTTATCAGTAGAGAAATTTATATATATATAAATTTTATATTTATTTTAAAACAATTTAAGGGAAAAATAAATTTTCCTTAATAAAATTAATTTTCCACCACAAAACTCCGCCCGCTGAAGTCAATTAGAGAAGGGACGTTATTAACACGACTTAAAAAATCAGAATACTCGTCCTTTGCTTAGCTCAACTCTGCTAACTTCAAAACCTTTGTGACTGTTTCACAATCACGTGATCCCAGCAATCTTTATAAAAATTTGTTTTACCATTTTTCTCTGCCAGAGAATAATTAAAATAACGAATTTTTGTTTTCCGTAACTCTCTGCTGCTGTGGAAAGAAAACAATCCTATATTTATTTTGTGTGGTCGACACCAAGTACTGAAAGCGTTGTCTAGGGGGTGTAATTATTTTTATTCCCTATCTTCACAAAGACAACTCACTCACACTCTATCTAGAGTTAGACCCAGACTTAAGATCAGATCCTACTGGGGCTACCCGTTAAGTGGTACTAATTTCTAGATCAGGCTCAAAATCCCGGCGAGCAACCCATTTATTGTCGTAATTTTATTTTTGAGATAGGTCTTAGAAACAGTGGTCCCGTCCGAGTGGAGAATGATAGTGAAGGCTCTGTGATAGTAAGGGTTAAGAGATAGATAGTTGATTCACAAGGGTGATGAAAAGAGTAAGGAAAGTCTCTGAAATTGGGTAATCTTCTCCGATTTGCCTATCTTACGACAATTTTATTTATCTGTAGACTCCTAAATCTCTCCTGGCTAAACAATTTTGCCAGTTACTCAACACTCATGTACGCACACCAATTTGGTGCTACAAACACACTGACGTGAATACAAACTACATATAACAGATATAGGGTAATGTGTCGGCCAACACAGTAATATAAGGTTTATGGCGTTTAATATAATTTAAACCAAAATCACAACATTTAGCATGGTACAGTCAAAAAAATCATAGTTACAGAAAAATACAAATAACAAGGTGGTGGGGGGAAAGGGGGATGGTTGAAAAGTAGTATCCCAATATGCCCTTCCCGCTTGTATAGAAAAAAAACCCAGCCCAATGACAAG
Organism: Oreohelix idahoensis; assembly: GCA_024509875.1. Classification (NCBI taxonomy): domain Eukaryota; kingdom Metazoa; phylum Mollusca; class Gastropoda; order Stylommatophora; family Oreohelicidae; genus Oreohelix; species Oreohelix idahoensis. The sequence goes on from JAMPIV010021938.1 coordinate 268,389, forward strand.
TGTTATCTGAAAGAGCCAATTTAACCAAAAGATAGATTAATTTATTCTGATAGGGGGTTTTACAATATTTAGTATGGGGTGTAGGAACAGAGTCCTAGTATTCTCCAAGTTATCCCTTGACTAAGCAGATTAAGGGAGGGGGAAATAAGAAAAGGTAAGCAACCCCACTTAAAGAGAACAATGCGAGGAATACAGTATATGGATGTTTACCAAGTAGAGAAAATTATATGTTTATCAAGAAAAATGTCATTCATTCATGCACGCTAGCGATGGCCATCACACACTTCCACACTTACCGATCGTTGAATCTGGCAGTCCATAGAAAAACATAAAACAGCTAGTAAATACTCAACAAATGTATGAGTCTTTTCCTTCGTTTTCCAGCCCCAGACTATCGGGTTTGGCGTTCAGCTAATTTTCCCGTAATCTATGGAAGGTGACGTCTTAGTGTTCCTTTCGATTTTATCTAAAGTTTCTATGGGATGGCACTGTCACAGGTATAGTTATGAGAAGGTAGTGGTCTCCTTGATTTCATCGCTGGTGGTGGAAAACTTCTATAGCGTGATGAACACAGAGGGATGACAAAGACTGATCAGTGAGTAATGTTTTTTCTCTTCGGGGCTTTAAATCCAGTGGAAAATAACGTGACGGTCAGTGTACATGAAGAATATATTCTTTTCCACAGCAGAGCGTTAAAAAAAAAAAAAAAAAATATATATATATATATATATATATATATATATATATATATATATATATATATATATATATATATATATATATATATATATAATAGCTTCTGGCAATTGTTCTTCTCCAGTTATCTTTACAGAATTATTGAGATTATCATTTAAATGTTCTTGGTTGGATTCCTCTCATGTAACAAAATAGAGAGTGGGACCGCACAGGGCCGCAACACGAAGATTATATTTAAAATGTTTATAAAATCTCTGAAGGTAGAAGAACCGAGTCTGGAGGACTCTATAATTGCTGGGACGCAAAGGTATATGATCATCCTATGTGAAAAAATAGAAAACATGAAATCATAAACCCAATACGAATCATATTCTGACGCGCGATAAATTTACAGTTAAAACTATTTTAAACACTAGCGTATTCAGTTATATATATTTAAGGAAAACTCTCCGCGAGTCTAATAGTTAAAAAAACACATGTATATACAGAACTAAACTGTATTAATTGGCTATAAATCCCTTAGCGGCTTCTAAATTAATCTAAGCATCTATTATATTGGGAAATAACGTATAGATATATCATTTAATTTACAACTGGAAACTTTTGAGATGGGTTTATTTAATAGGTTAAAATTAACACAAAATCCAGTGAAATAAAATGAAAGAACTAAACCACTGATCACTTGGAACTAATATATTCCCGCTGCACAAACAGAATGAATTTTTTATCTTCAATATAGAAGATATCCGCGAGAAATCTTGTTCTATAAGCTAGTACTTTCTTCAGACTCTCTGGCGCAAATGATAAATGCATTCTTCAGTGGTCTCAATATATAATTAAAGAATTGAAGGATCAGGGGGGCACGCGAAATTTCACAACTTATTTGATATCATGGAAATTCTGCGTTACTTGCCGCTGGGCAAAGCTCTTAGTTTTGCCCCGTGTCTGTTCGTCCGCCGCGATTTCAGCGCTCTTCTCTGGTTCGCACTGAGGTGCTAAACGAAGGCGTGAAACTGCTTTGTCCGTCCTGGGACCACCACAGCCTTTTGACCGTTATCCGCTTTCCTCGTTGAACTTTGGCAACGCCTATAAGGCGGTAAGAAAGAAAGGTGAAGGAGGTAGTTGATTTAGATCACTCTAAGGTAAGGCGGAAGGCGTGGCTTATCTAAACTAAATACCAAGCGAATCTCCTGGTTCCTCGCATGCTAACTGTCTACATATTAATTAGCAAACGTGGTAAAGAGTCCACTCTGCTATGGTGCATACTAATTAGCAAACGTGGGACCCACGTTGGCGATTAAATTTGCAACATAAATGAATGAGGGTTCTCATGCTATATCAGGGGCTACCATATCATCTAACAGTTCAGGGACGCTGAAATTCGTATGTCACACTACCCATGCTCTTTCGTGGTCTTAGTAAGGCTTGAAGGGAGGGCGGTTACCGAAGCCTGCTGATCTGAGTGGTCCTGGAATACACTGTGTGAAGACTGCTAAGTTCCTGTCGTTCTTGAAGAGACGAAGTATCGAACATTACGCATTTATTATACGCATCACTGTGCCAAAAGACATCGTTATTATCCGGCACATAGACTTGTGAAGAAGTCGTGGTATCTGGCCATTATTGGATTTACGGTCGTTATTCTTGCTGTGGACAATGCTGAGATAACACCGTGTGGAACATTATGTTCGTTTTGATGTAGTAAATGATGTCTAGTTCGTGCTGTTTCATCTATCATCTTCTGTGTTTGAGGAGCTACGTGGAGGAGCATCGCTGGATCGTCAGTTAAGTTATTGTTTGTATATCTGTTTATGATCTGTTGTATTTATGTTTTTCTTGTTTTTCCTCTAAATTTTGTTTTTCTTCCTTCAAAATTTTTTTCTTTCTGTCTATCCACCTGATACAACTTATCGTACAGTCTGGTCCTCTAGATTAGTGGGACAGTTCGGTCGGGGTCGTGTTAGGTTAGCATAAAGCAATAAGCTTTGTTCTGTTTCTACGCCTGTTTCTTGAGTTTTCTTATTCGTTTGTTGTTGTTTTTCTTTCCTTGTGTTTTGTTCTTTGTATTCGCTTTCTTTGTAGAAACTCAGTCTGTGTCTTTATATGGGGTTAGGTAGTTAAGAAATAGAGTGACAGATCCCCCCTATCACTTGGGATCATTGGTATTATATACATAGCAAATCTTGGATATGTTATAGTGATATTATTGCTTATATGATATTTAGTTTATTTAGATTGGTGTGATTTAGTTGGTGGCTAGTGAAGGAGATAGCTCTCGACACTTCATTGTTAAGTGCAGTTGTTGTTTAGTCTGCTGTGGTTATTATTGTATTCGTGTGTTCAAGGGTGGACGGGTGGCGTGTTTAATTCTTCCGTTTCTTACTTGTGGGAAAAGATTGGATTAGACTGATTTCTTATAGGGTGTGGCTGTGTATGTTTAGTGGTGGAGTCAGGCAGAAGGTTTTCCTGCGACTGCCCTACTTAACATTCCAAGCTCAGTATTCGTTAGGCGTGCTGGTGGAGTTTGTGTCTTGTACATTCAGTAATTCTATTGTTGTGTTTAAGTGGTGTGATCTATCGTTCCTTCTTGCTGTTTTGTAAATACGTTAACGGGTATCCCTTGTTTTTGTCCGTTGTCAGTCACGCATTGTATATATGTCTATCCCTGCTCTGATCTTGTCTGTCGTCTTATTCCTCGTGACTGGTATTTATCGTAGTGTTTGGTGTGTGTCTTTTCATCTGTGGAGTGTTCATTTTTACCAGTTGTAAACTTTTGGTATTAGGTAGAATATAAAGAATTGATATACTGTCAGAGTACAGCACCAGGGTGGGTGCTAGTGAGATACTGTAGTGTAGAAGCTGACTTATTTTTCAATTTTGTGGCGGTGCCACAACCTTACAGTGTGAGGTGGTATAGCAACAAGAGATATTGTCAGCCTGGAAAATACAATCTTCGACTATAAAAAGGGTCTTTCAGTTGTATCACAGAGACTAAGTGGTCGGCAGGACCAAAACTTAGAGAGTAAGGAGACAGTAGCCAAGAGGTTAATTGAGTGGTGAGGTGGATTATATTTACATGAATAGGTTTGTAATTTGAGAAGTGTTATTGCTATTTATATGACATTACTGCATACTTTGTAAGCAAAGTGTTATCTGTTGATATAAGTGAGGTGTTTATAGTACATACGATTGAGTAGGTGCAAAGTAAGAATCTATAACAAAAGATGATAGTGAGTATCTGAGTGTACATCATGGACCTAGAGGGATTCATTCGGATAGGCAAAGAATATGGGTACACTCAGAATGAACTGATGGATTTTGCTGAAGCCAAAAACCATTCAGAGGAAAATCAAAAAGCTTTGGAGAAGAAACAGAAGCAGGAAGAGAAAGAAAATATTGAGAAACAGAAGCGGAAAAGAGATGCCCGCGCTGAAGAGTTAGAGCTCAAAAGAAGAGAGTTCGAAATACAAGAAAGGAAGATGAAAGAAGATAGAGCATTTCAAGACAGGAAGATGAAAGAGGATAGAGAGTTAGAATTAGAGAAGGAGAGAATGAGAATAGCTCTGGAAGAGAAAAAGATTGATTGGAAATACAATTGAAGAGATTAGAAGTACCATAAAATCTCGCGTATAATACGCACAATTTTTACTCATTTTTGTCCGCTAAAACTCGGGTGCGTATTATACGCGAGTACTAAAAAATACGTAATTTTCTATATCAAAAGTAACCTACATTGGAAAGTCTGTCGAGTTTTTGTCACAAATTGACAGTGAAAATGGCGCAAAATTGAATGTGCCATGTGTTTTCTTATGTGTCAGACATTGTTGCAAAACGCATTTCGCACTCTTGGTCTTCAATCGGTTTTGATATTAAGCTTGGTTGTGAAGTTTGTCATTTGAGCCCTAAAAATGAATTCGAGAAAATGTACTGCAGCAGAAAAGCTCTTAGTGGTAAAATATGCAGAATCTAACGGCAATCGGGCAGCAAGTCGACATTTTTCCATTAAAGAGTGCAACATTCGATTATGGCGAAAAAACAAAGAGGCGCTACAAGTGTTGCCTAGTAAGAAAAAGGCGAATCGTGGGTCACCACCAGATCTTCCAGACCTAGAAAAAAACATTATTGGAGTGGGTAGTCGATAGAAGGCAACAAGGCATCGGTGTTTCATGCATTGAAATCCGACTTAAAGCTCTGGAACTTAAAAAATCTCGTACAAGCACAACAACATTTAAAGCGTCATATAGATGGGCAGTTCGTTTTATGAAGCGACATGGTCTTTCAGTTCGTCGAAGAACTACTATCGTGCAGCATCTTCCATCTTCTTTCAGTTTTGTAACAAATGTTTCATAAAATAAAATCTTGAAAAATTATGGTGCGTATTATACACAAATTTCCATTTTACCTGAAAATTTTGGGCTAAATCAAGCATGCGTATTATACACGAGTGCGTATTATACGCGAGATATTACGGTAGGTGCGAGTGGTCAGAACTCGACTCCGAGGGAGTCGCATCGTCCCTTTAGGCTGCGTCTGCCAAATTTTAACGACAAAATTGACAATTTTGATTTTTTTTACTTGAAAGGTTCGAGGCCGATTGCGTGGCCTGGAAGGCTGACAGAGATCAGTGGCCATCTCTGTTATCCACGTTGCTAGTGGGGCCTGCGATGGAGACTTTCTATAGCCTCCCGCTGGAAGAAAGGGCGGATTACGACAAGGTGAAGGAACGGTTGCTTCGGAAGTTTCGTTTGACGGCTGACGGGTACCGGACTCGGTTTAGAAATATTATGCCAAGTGCAGACCAAGACTTCGAGGATTTCATCTCGAAGATCAAGCTTCTGCTGAATAGATGGATTGAGTTGGAAGGCATTCCACAATACTTTGATGGCTTGGTTGATCTAATGTTACGGGACAAAGTGTTGTCGTCGTGTTCTACTGAATTGGTAGCTTTCTTCATAGAGCGCCAGGCAAAGGACATTGAGTCCATGGCACAGTTGGGCCACCATTATGTCCTTGCCCATCCGACAAACCCATCCATTGGTCTGGTCTGTCTGACGCCTTAGTTGCAGGTGTCGGCAAAGTTCAGCGACAACCATGGCAAGATCAGTCAGGCGATGCAGACAGGTGCCAAGAGCAGAAGTACGATAGACCCTCCAGTCCCTATCAACCACGCATAGGGAATTACGGGAACTTCCGATCCCATCGGAATGGTCGGTCGAATTGGCACAACCAACAATGGAAAAGTGATAGCGACGGAGGAGATCGCCAAATGCGAAAGCAGGTATGCTTCGAGGAGTCTCGTGACAAAGATCGGTTTTGGTATAAAACAAAACATTCCAAGCAGAGGAGTGGTTCCTCAGAGAGTCTATCTTCCGACTCCGATGCGCGGTCTTCACCAGCTAAAAGCCCCAGCAATAGTCCACGCGATGAGTCAAAAAGGGAGCGCATGTGTTCCAATTGTGGTGGCAATAATCATTATGCTGACAGGTGTCCTACCCCAATTGAACACGCAAATTCCGCGTTTGTGTTGGACACAGTCAACAGCGAGGACTGTGTGGGGTGTCGTTCTCTGTTCCACGCGAACGAGAATGTAGTGTTACACTGTGGGCATGCAGTACCATGTCTGTCGGCGGTCAATGAGACTGGCAAGGTGGCTCTCCACAAAGGTGTGGTGGAGAAGAAACCAGTCTCGGTGTTGAGGGACACTTGGTGCACTACAGTCGGGGTACGTCGTTCGTGCATCGACGAATCCTGCCTCACAGGCAAAACTGTAAAGTGTACCACGTTTGGGGGCAAAGTCGAGTCTTACCCCCAGGCGTGTATTAATGTGGACACCCCGTTCATAACAGGTAGAGTGAACGCGTTTGTCCTAGAGAACCCAATCGCCAATTTGATCGTCGGCAATGTACGGGAAGTGCATAACGCCACGGGATTGGCTGGAGCAGAGGCTCTACAACACCAAAGTCCCGAGGCGGATGATAAGGTGGGCGAGGTATCACCACATGAGAAGAAAGTACATCTGAAACGGGAGTCGCGACAGGCGCGCATGAATACCCATAGTCCGGGGCCGTGGGACATGAATAGGAACAGAAAAGGCATATCTGAGGGCCTGATAGCGAGTAGCCGCGCGGTATACGTTCGCAATGTTCCCCTTAGTGCTTCTTGGCGCACACTCAGACGAGTGTTTAATGAGGTCGCGCCGGTGAGATTCGTCGAGGTATTGTCATTGCGAGACAATACCAAGGTTGCACGTGTTACTTTCGCGAATAGGTGGGGTGCGCGTGATGCAGTCAGGTGGAAGCACGTGTCGTTGCTCCATAACCACCTGCTGATAATCCAGCAATAGCAGGGGATAGGTTTCGGGTTTGCGTTCAGTTAAGGTGTTTCGGTTAACCTGAACCGAACCGCAGAGTCTGACACACGCCACTAGTACTATTCTGATAAATATAAGTGTTCTGTACAGCTTTATAATGTAGTGAGGAGAACTGAGGAGGTGTTTACATGTGATAGTGGGTAGCAATTAATTGCAACCACGTTAGAGATAATTTGTAAACTTTAAAGATCATGTTTATGCTTATGCTATGCTATGTTATGCTTGAAATTTGTGTATCATGGTGCCATAAAGGCAATTTGCTATAGAGTTGAATTTAATGTATATCTAAACCTTGTTACAAATGACTGTTTATTCTATGAGATTATCTACTGTAATGGGTGCCTATAGAAGAGTTACTATGAATGTACTATGCATTGTGTTTTGGGTGACCAGGGGAGGACAGTCGTTGTCATTTTTCACGACTGCCAGAACCTTGGATAGCTTACTTCATGCTCATGTTGTGTTTTGGGGTAGGTTGGAGAATGCAGTAACGACAATGGTAGGAAAGAACTATGACATACTCTCGGTTCAGATGAGGAGATGCTGTTAATGGCATATGGTCGTCCAAACTTTTGTACGAAAAGTCAGCCGGGCAACTCCGGGTATAGCAAAACCGGCGAGTCAGGTGACTACCGGAAGCCGGGAAATCAGGCGCGAGAGTAGTCAGTGAGAATCTAGCCAGCATCCGGGTCGAACGCAGATATTTCCCTTTTTCCAGGGAGTTAGCTGTGAAGTTCACGTTATGGACTATTTGTTATAAGTGCTTGCCATATTCCGGGTCTGATGGATTATTAAGTTGTTATTCTAGTACAGTGTATTGTCTAGATTGTATTTGTTACAGGCCGTAGATTTATAAGTTGTCAATGAGTTGAGTGTACCATTGTCACAGTTTAGCCGCTCATGGTGAGCGATAGTCATTGCAGTGTTTGTTCAGTTAAGTCGTACTGTGGTGTATGATGCAGATGGATTAAGCTGTTAATGCAAGTTACACTGGCATGTCATTATTATTTTGTATTTCATGCGTTTGTCGGCCGTGTGAGGCCTGAGTGTGTTGTGCTTAATAATAAAGGGAAATTCCTGTTAAAGGTGTTGATTACTTATGTCAGCCATTGTTGTGTTGTCATACTCCTAGAGGAGCGAGCTTATTATTGTTATTATAAATCCACACTGCAGTGGTGCAACACAGTGGAGTGTTATCCACGATAAGTATTCCTGACAGTAACATTAGACGGCAGAGCAAGCAAATACATCAACAACATAATGAATAAAGCGAGTAGAACTATTGCTAGTCTAAACAACATCCGGAAGTCCTCTCAGTACAGAACAAACACCAAATTAAGATTATGTGAGAGCTGTGTACTTTCTGACCTCTCTATTGTGCAGGATGCTGGAGAGTAGAAGAGAAGGAGATATCGAAGTTGTCCTCGTTCCACACTATCTGCCTAAGGAAAATTCTCCGAATCTTTTGGCCGAATACCATCACCAACCAAGAACTGCTTACTCGGAGCATCCAAGAGGATATGCACACCATCAAAGCTAGAAGATGCTGGAGTTGCGTTTGCCACGTCCTCAGAACGAACGAACGAACGACTTTATTTTCGAAGGGTAAAGAATTGGGCGCGCAGGCCCGTCTAACATTCTGCCCTTCCACTCTCATTAATCTTGCATACTATATCCTTTCATTCCCACATGATGCTTTAAGCATTAATTTAAAGGCATGCAACATTATAAAGTTACCATAACAGCATTCATTTACAGTATGCAATCATAATAAAAAAATGAGTCTTTTTTTTTGAAACAAACAAGCTAGTAATTAGGGGAAAAAAGTAATAATAAAATAAAATAAATAAAACAATAAATAAATTATGTATACCGACACTCACTCATGCGGTCAATCCGTCTACAGAAGAGACCCTGATGCCATCACAAGAACAGCTATGCTATGGACCACTGAAGGAAAGCGAAAGGCCGACCAAAAACAACTTGACGGAGGACTGTGGAGGCCGAGATGCAAAGTATGAACCAGACTTGGGACACTGCACCAAGGATGGCCGCCGACCAAGCAAAGTTGAAGCAGTTTGTTATTGCCCTACAAGACGCCACCAGGAGTGATGGCCACTTACTGCTATGACAGTCGGCGAAAAGGATCAAAGAAGATATGTTATGTAGACTTCACATATTGCACAATCTTATACATTGTGTTGTTATTCGTTCATTCATTATCCTTCATCTTCATGAGGAGCAAAGGCCTTCATGCCACGCCTGTTTGATCTGTGCCATCAGTTCTAGATCTTACCACGATTCCTACGTCATTTCTTCTTTGATCATTAGCCGCTTACCGACGAAGCAATTAATGACCATCACGACCAATGAGGTCTTGTAAGGCAGAAACAAACTCTCTCCACTTTGCTCGGTCGGTGGCCACTCTTTGTTCAGTGCTTCAGATCTAGTTCATGCTTTTCTCGGTCTCTACAGTTCAGTTCCAAGCTGTTTTTTTCGGCTTCAAGTCACCTTCCTTCTGTGGACTATGACATAGCAGTGTCTGCCTGGTGGGAAGTGGGGAATCATTTGCCGATGTCTTCTAAGCAAGCTGAACTTAATATATTTGTAAAACAACGCCAAATTTAGTAACGATCGGCGAAACAACGTGCAATCATAGGGTATTCCAAACGTGATAACCACAATTTTGGATCTTTGCGCCGATGGTGTCCAGCAGAGGACATCAAACCAAACATGGAAAATTCAATTGGCATGCTATACAGATGACTTAGTAAAGTCTGACAGAGAGAAGAAGTACCAGAGGACTGGAAGGAAACATGTGGCCAGGCTGCGAAAGAATCATATCAAATAAACAAAATAAAAATATATGAATAGCTATGAAAACGTCACTAAATAATCAATAAAAGATGAATAAAATCCCGTACACACAGTAGAAGGTACACAGTAAATAACAGTGATAGTAGTAAAAGAAAAGGCAACAAACAAAGAAGAGAAAGTCCGAGAAGCAGAAGAAGAGAAAGAAGAGGAAGTCGACGAAGCAGAAGTAGACGAAGAAGAAGAAGTGAAAGAAGAAGAAGAGGAAGAAGAAGAAGAGGAAGAAGAAGAAGAAGAGGAAGAAGAAGAAGCAGAAGAAGAAGAAGAAAACGAAGAAGAAGCAGAAGAAGTAAAGACAATGCTGCAAATGGTAATGCTCGGGGAAAGATGTATAATCTGAAAAAACGTTTCCAGAAAGCGCACATCTTTTTCAGCAAGTTGAATATTTTTAGAAGACACGTGAAGAAATCTATGAAGGAACAAAGTAATGGTTATTGTTTAACATTTATTTCATTTTCGCTCCTGTCATAGAACATCACAGAACATCTGGACATGCACCTTCTGTGTCATCTCTGTGACGAAATGGACGACCTCTATCGATCTTTGGCTCTCTCCAGCAGTATCGGTACATTTGTGGTACTGATTTTTATTATGTGCTGTCAATTATCGCACTGTTCTTTCTTTCTTTCTCTCTTTCTTTCTTTCCTCGTTATTTTCTGCTAAGTAGCAGATATTTGATTTTATCAAGTCACCTTGTAGGTGATAAATATCACATTTGCAAGGAGCGCCTGATATGATACATCACATGTGCTTGACACTACCCAGATTTTTGGTTATAGGCGCGGCAGATTAGCACGTACATCGGTCAGCGCTATCGGCTTAAATCACCGATAAGAGTCGGAGTTTGCGTACTCATACGACAGATAATGAGATTACTGTCTGTGTGACACATGTGGGCAGACAAGAGTGATATAATCGCTTCCGGTCACTTGGTTAAAAGTAATCATAGATTTATTACGTTTGAGACAATATGAGTCTATAAATGTGTTTGTGAGAGTGTATGCAAGGCATCAGATGTCCATATATGGTAATACGTGACCTATGCAGGCACGCACCTTATTTCCCGTGGGACTATTTTGAAATATCACACCCTATCTGCATGATTTGAAATGATTGGATCTTTCTGATTAGATTTATAACAACATTGAGGGGAATATAGCTTGACCATCTTCGCAGTTTTATCTCACTGTGAATTTCAAGCTCGCCAAGATAACCGCAGACCTCGCCAGAGTGATGACTTGATTCATAATTCCTATCTGTTAACGGAACCTTTTATTGGAGAACCAGATAAGACTTACAGAAGCAGAGGAAATCTCTACATTTTTAATAAGGAATCCCGGGACTAGGAAACTGAAGAAACACGGAGTCAGATGGGGCCATCTATTGTAAAATTAAAGACATCACAGACGCGTGTAAGAGAACAATTCGCCACTTTTATTCATATGAGCAAACAAGTCTGTAGCTAGAATTGGCGTAAGTTGTGATTTACATTTCATATTTTATTACTAACGTGTGAACTAACATATATATGTATATATTACCATGTGAAGTTTAATGTGTGAAACTCGCCATTGGATCTCAAAATCATTTGGGGCTGGCAACCTCAGTATCTAGAATGATGATTCATGAACCACCACTGCAAGGGCTGGTGATTGCTTTATTGATAGTTTCGTAAAGAGAACTGAAAGCATAAAGTAGTTCCATGTTCCCTATGGAGCAGGGAGGGAAAGATGAAAGAAATGATGTACATTCTAAGTATAATACTTACATTTTCAAAGCAGTGTAAATGTACCTATAAACATATTCACTTCAAAACTAATGTAAGTTTTCAAGCTTTAAACCAGTGTAAATGTCTATGTGAAAATATTCATTTTTAATTAACAGAAGTTTCAAACTTTTCCATAAGTGTAAATATAAATGAATCATAAATGAATTTATATTTTTCAAACAGTGGAGATGTAAATGTAAAACATAGTACGATATCTGTACGTTTAATCTTTTCATTTAAATTTAATGTAAAGCTAAAGCTATTCAGTTTAAATGTAAAGGAAGTTTATCCCGAGGGATTAAATATAATTCTCATCGAGGGTAAATTCTGACATGAATGGTAGAATAGAAGAAGGGGGCACATTAGTGTGTCGGAAAAAATGCATTACTCAGAAGAGCATTTCGTTTCTATTTCTATTACCAGTTATTGGTGGTACCAGCAGAAAGTACTATCTCTGGAACCAAGAGAAGGTAGAAGTGGACTGACGTTTTGCGAGACGCCATCATAAGAGGGTCTTATAGACATACGCAGAACCAACTTAGCCGTTACTCCTTGACGTTCTGGGAACGTGCGGCGCCTGACCTTTGACCAGAGACGAGCGAGAGCAGAGTAAAAGGAACTGACCCAGTGAGAGAAGAAACTGCCATTGGCAGCTAAGTGAAAATATCCTCTGCAAAAAGTGACCTCCTTTATTCAGTTAAATCCCATTCAGTTAAATTCGATTCAATCCTTTTAAATGTACTACATGTCTGTTTCAGTCAACGTTACTAAACACACACTCCAAACAGAACTATATATACAGTATTATAATAATTCCACTGATTAAATCCAAATTGCCCAAGCAGGGAGATCTTGCAGACTGCAATGGTTGGAGAGGAGTGGCTCTTCTCTCGGTTCCCAGCGAGGTATTAGGCGGGATGATTGTGAAGAGAGTCTCGGGGGCGGTGGATCACGGGCTGGGGAAGGGGCAGGCGGGATTTGGAAAGAACGGGGGATGTGTGGATCATATATTTACCCTCGGGAACATTATAGAGCAGTGCACAGAATGGCAAAGACAGTTGTACATTGGTTTCGTTGATTTTGAAAAGGCTTTTGACAGTATACATGGGGACAGTTTATGGAAAATGCTGAGGGCTTATGGAATTCCGGGCTGCGTGGTGTCAATCATGGAAAGCCTGTGTGCCAGCTTTGCGTGCGGCGTTGGTCGGGGTTGCCTGGCCTTTGAAGTGGGGGCGGGAGTGCGACGGGGATGCCCCTTGTCGACCACTGTGTTTTTGGTGGTCGTGGACTGGGTGGTGCGCCGGGTGGCGGAGGGCGGTCCGGGAGGAGTGGGATGGGCTGCATTTTCTACGTTGGAGGATCTGGAGTGTGCGGATGACGTTGCACTGCTTGCGCATTCGCATCGGCACGTCCAGGAAGGGACGGATGGATTTGATAGGTATTGCCAGCGGGTGAGCTTGGGCGTCGGCCTAAGGGGGACGGGGGTCATGGCGCTCGGAGTGAGCGGCCCTGGGCCCATGTTGGTAGGGAGTCGGCAGCTGGAACAGACGGATGCCTTCGCATGCCTAGGATGCATGATAACACCAGACGGCGGAGCAGGCAAGGACATCGGCAAGTGAGTGAACAAAGCAAGAACAGCCTTTTTTAGTCTAAACAACATCTGGAAGTCCACTCAGCACAGCACAAGCACAGAATTGGGATTGTATCAGAGCTGTGTGCTTTCTGTGCTTCTCTATGGCGCGGAGAGCTGGAGAGTTACAGTGAAGGAAATGTCGAAATTGTCCTCTTTTCACACAACATGCCTGGGAAAAATTCTCCGAATCTTTTGGCCGAGTGTCATCGCCGGCCAGGGTCTGCTTACTCGGGGCAAGCAAGAGGACATGCACACCATCATGGCTGGCAAACGCTGGAGCTGGGTTGACCATGTCCTCAGAAGAGACCCCGATGCCATCACAAGAACAGCTGTGCTATGTACCCGTGAAGGAAAACGAAAGAGAGGCCGACCTTAAAGGACTGTGGAGGCTGAGATGCAAAGAATGAACCAGAGTTGGGGCATTGTACGAAGGATGGCCGCCGACCGAGCAGGGTGGAATCAATTTGTTGTTGCAGTACAAGACGCCACCAGGCGTAATGGCCACTGACTGCTTTGACGGTCGGCGGCTAAGGATAAAAGAAGAAGAAGAAATTCTTCATAAAAATGTCGGCAGATTATAGAATTAACGTGCTCAGCGACAGCCAGCATTGTTTTCGCTTATCTGAATATCTTATGAAGACTCCCATGTGATAGAAGCTTTACTACTCTTCTATCGACATATCTGCCAGAGTAATCTTGTGTAAAAATAGACTCCATTGAAGCCTGTAATAGATGCTCTTGAGTTTTGGCCACTGTTGGACCACTACTGCAAAGCAGGGGAGGCAATACCGTCACAATCTATCAACCTTCAGCCCTACCCTACGGCAGTGTCACGGAATTGCCTCTCCTTGCTTTGCAGTAGTGGTCCACTAATCGTCACAACGCAAGCGTATCTAAAAGTAGGCCGTCCCAGGTATCTATCTTCGCGCAAGATTACTCTTGGCAAAGATATAAATAGAAGATGAATGTCGTTTCTACCTTAGGGAAATTCAATGAAGTCAAGAACAAACGCTGCTGAAGGGCTGAGCAAATTTATGCTTACTTGTGTGGCTAGGCACTAGTCTATAACTTTCACTGAAAGCAGTCACCAGGCATAGATATAATTATATCTTATGATTTAGCCACAACTGTATTATTATAGCAAGAACATTGCATTTTCTTTGTACTCATTTGGTGGAATATTAATATATTTCCCCAAAGGGACATATGATTTATTTGTGTAATGTCAAATGCTGTAATCTGTTTATGTAAATTCATTTAATGTTGTAAGATGAATAAGCATATTCATTTAACTGTAACTAAAGAATTTGGTCCCACGACCGCGGACAGGCTGTCGCTCAGTTCGGTTATTTGGCCAGCATGAAAGATAGACAGAGTTCCAGCCCCCCTCACGCCATTAGAGGTCACCAACGTTTAGCACCAACAAGGAAAAATTTGTAGGTTAGTCCCTCACGAAGGATCTACATGTAATACACTTTCTGGAGCTAGCTGTTGGTCCCACGACCGCGGACATGCTGTCGCTCAGTTTGTTTATTCGATCAGCAGGAGATAAATAGAGTCTTCCAGACCACCTCGCGCAATTAGGGAGGAATCACCAATGATGGCGCCTATACAGTGATTTTATTCAGGTTAATTCCATCACCCATGGAGGATATGTACGAAAAAACCACTTACTGGAGCTATTTCATATGGTCCCCGAAAACGGACGGACTGACACTCGATTTATTTATCTCTCTGTGTTCTACAGGTTTTATGAATGGTGATCTGTGTGTGGTTGTTAGTGTATATGATTATTGATGACTATTGATGATTATTCGATTATTGATGTAATTTATGCTGTGTATGATGATATGCATTAATTCCATGCTTTTCTTCTTTAATAAAGTTTACACATTTATTAATGCGCTGTTCCAGACCCTTTTCATCCATAATTAATTTGTTTAGCTCTTTACTATAATCTCTATGTTTGATAAGAGAAAAGAGTGAGAGCAGGAGATGCTTAGACAGTGAAAAGTGAGTTGAGGCTTGGAGAGAGAGATCATTTTGGTAAATCTTCTTCCAGGTTGTCTCAAGTCCATCTCCTATTTACACCTTTCTGTGGGTGTAATCTATAACTCTGTCAGTCCACTATCCCTTGTCGATTTCACTACTATTGTCCAACTCGACAAATACTCTACATTTTACTCAACCACGACAATGGTTATTGTTCGAAAAAAAGACAATAACATACGTCTTTGCGTTGACTATCGCAAATTGAATCAAGTTACGAAGTTTGATGCTGAACCTATGCCTTTACTAGAAGAGCATTGCTGTCTACACTACGCGAGTATAACCTGACAGCGAAACCCTCTAAAGCCTGCATTGGTTTTAGCGAAATTTCTTTCCTAGGCCATCGAGTTGGTCATGGTTTCCTAAAGACAGAGGACCATAATATCACACTAAGATACTTAACATCTCTATTCCTAAGACTAAAAAGCAAGTGCGAAGTCTCTTAGGTCTTATTCAATTTTATGGAAGATTCATTCCGAATCTATCCTCTATCATGGCACCTCTTTCTACACTACTAAAGAAAGGGTCGCCTAATATGGTCCACTGGTCACAGGAATGCCAATCCTCTTTGGATAAGATTAAAAATTTGTTTTCAACACCACCTATTTTAGTGTTACCTACTACAGATAAGACATTTGTTCTTCGTAGTGACGCTTCATCAACTGGGATTGGAGCGGCACTAATGCAAGAGTACTCTGGAACTCTGCATCCTGTAATGTATATCTCCAGAAAACTTAATGCTGCAGAAAGGAATTATTCGGTTTTAGACCGTGAACTATTGGCTATGGTTTGGTCAATTCTCAAACTACAAAGATTCCTTCTAGGCGCACATTTCATAGTAGAAACCGATCAGAAAGCTCTTACGGCTATACAGAGTAAGAATTTGAAGAGCTCGAGGTCTACTCGATATGCAATTGCTCTTCAACCTTTTTTTCATTTTTTGGTACAAGCTATCCGTGGATCAGATAATGTGATGGCAGACGATTTGTCTAGATGCCCACATGATTCCACCTAACTGTTGGGTCTTGGACTTCTTAACACATCCAACTCTACAACAGTTTTTTTTTTTCTATATCAAGATAGATACACATTGTAATTTGTAATATAGTGATTGTATCACTACTATCACTACGTTCATTGATATATATTCACCGCTACTCTTTAATGATTTTTCTTCTTTGTCAATCATGTACTTATAGTGCTTAAATATGAAATTGTTATATGCATTGTGTCATTGCCAGCATTGTAGTATACGTTGGTGGCACCTCCCTGGAAACATTTATGCTTAAGAGAAATGCTTTCTCTGAGATGTTGAGATGTATTCTCACAAGTCGATCTATGCTTCGACTTTACCTTAATTTGAAATTATAAATTGCTCTTATTAGTCATCTGCGCATTATTCGTGCGTTGTGAGCCTATTGTATGTTGCTCTCGGATAAAAAAAAATTTCATTTTTTCCCCCGGGGGTTGCGGTAGTCTGTTACCAACAGATTACTGGTGACAATGTATATAGTTATTATAATATTTATCTGTCTGAGGGAAGGTATTTGTTTTTAGAATCAGGATGTTTTCCTGGCCAAAGATATATCACCCATGATTGATTGATACTTTTGTTATATGGGTTATCTCCCCTGGAGATCGAATTTGGCGTATGAATCCAGATTTCGTTAGTCTGTGCCTTGTTGGGCCAGAAAACAGATTGTTCTTGCTTAGGTTTATGCAGGAATGTTTATGGTCCGAGTCTATGTTTACTCTGTGTCTATTTCAGACGATTCGGTCTTATATCGTGATATCTTGGTATGTCTAAGTGGAACTATTTTTCCTTGTACTGAACTTTGGGGTCAGGGAGTTTCTGCGCATGCCGAGAGGAAAGAGGGTCTTCCGTGATGATGGAATGCCTGGCAAAGGCCATGTCGAAGACGAGTCCTCAGTCTGTTGATCTCTGTGATTTGTTATGGGGACGAAGATAATTTCTGATATGATTATTAAGTCTATTAGTCCCCAGTGTTTATTCTATAACGCCAGGAGAGGGGCGTATGTGTTCTGCTAGTGTATTTCCCATGCCCAGGTAAAAGAACTTTTTGCTGAACTTTTTCGTCCTAGGCTTAGCTGGGCAGACGTTTACATTGTGATTATCTATATCCATATATCGGGATGACATGTTACCTAGCAGCACTGAATATGATTGTATGCAGCAGTTATGATGAGAGAATATGATGATTATATTGATAAACAGTGGAAATCTAAGTGCTTGTCTACGGATGTTCCATTGTAATGTTCTTCAACATGAATGCTAACTTAAGATGGTAGACCAATGATCAACAGTATGCTATTTATGTCGACCTGTTTTCCTGTAACTATACTCGTACTGTCCAAGTGTGTGCGTCCAATTAAACAGTATGAAACGACCACAGTAGTCTGCATCATTAACTTCTAGATACATGTGAGTGAGTGTTTGATCTTCTAGTCAACTCTTCAGAACAATCCATGCATTCGCGTACTGACACTCACATCAACACCCAAAGTCAACATTACATCCTTGTCGGGGCCTCATTACGTTTTTGGACAAGGTGACCTATATGCCCAACACTGTGTCTGTTTTGAGTTGACCATCTACACATATACCGGCTGTATTAACATTGTGCCTGTACGAGCTATATCACAAAATAGCACTTATTAACGTAGTGACCGAAAATCAGACCTTATCACTCCGCCAGACAGATGTCTGGTCCAACAGTGTTGTCTTCTTTCATACAATCTTGTTTAAACACGATCCACCATTTCCAATGGCGTCAAATGTTGGACCGACACGTTTCCACAGGTGGTCAAACGGATTCAAAGAGATAAGCAGCTGACCGGTCTGACTGGGTATTGTTACGATAATACCACAGTTCAGCTGGCGGAACGTAAGCACGTCTGAGGAGTGGCAACAAATAAGATACGAATTACTCCCGCAGCAAATACTGCCATAGGGGAGTGGTGTGTTAGAGAATTCACCATGCTATGTCCAGCATAGAGCAAAATAGTAGAAATAACGAATGAAAAGGAATGATTTATGCCAAACAAAAGCGATGTGAGAAAAATAAGGAAAAAGAAAGGATACTGCCGGAGAGTTGAAGGTGTGAGGGATCACACAAAAGAGCATGTTCAGACGTTTTGTCACAGGCAGTATCATTTCTTTTTCATCATTTTTCTCACCAATCGCTTTTATTTGGCATAAATCATGCCTCTTCATTTTTTTACTCTTTATGTTGGATCAGTAGCGTGATGTCTCTAACACTCTACTCCCCTACGGACGTATCTGCTTTACACGCAAAATTGTTACGTTCCGCAAGGTAAATGCGATACTACCAGGTAATTATACCGGTCACACGCTTATCAATTCTGTCAGTCTGACCATCTATTGATACGCGTCGGTCCAACATTTGACCCCAGGTGAAAAGCTGGTAACAACACGGTCCCGCCGATCGACATGAAAAGAACCCAAGATTGTCTGTCTGGGCTGCCGACGTCGGTGTCTGTCTGGCAGATTACACAGAGGGTAGATGCGTTTATTGCTTTTTGTGGGACAATCCCTGGTGATTGTTACAGATAATCTGTCTGGGTAGACATCTTGGCGGAAGACATTACGCTATTCAAACATGGCCACATGTTGTTGTGAGCCGGCGGAAATATTACCGCATGATTTGAAAGAGATCACGCGTAGGAATATTAAATTTAATATTTTAAAACACGTGGGGGATATTTTGAAATTAGACACCCAAACCCAGCTAAAGAGCTTACGATTGGATTAAAGTAAGAAACTGGAATAAACTATGGATCCCATTGGAACATCCGACGGAAGCACCATCTGTGATGTGAACTGAGAACTGCACATATAATATAGTGAAATCAGAGACACAGAACGGAGAGACTGCAGCGCACGTCTTATGACCGACTCCCAGAAGCCAGAGAGACATCGGACTTAGAATTTCTATATTTTAAGTGACAGATAGAAGTGTTTGGGAAATTTAAAACCTTAAAAAGTAAGCCCGCCTTTATAAATACAGAGACTGAAAAACTTAAGGGACCAGGACTTTAAAAAACAAGACTGGAACCCTAAGGAATTGGATCACCCGTCATAAGACAAACTTTCCCAGACCAAGTGTTTCGCAGATTCACCCGTCATAAAAGGGATTGACAATTTCCAGACCAAGTGGTTCGAGAGCATATAACCTAAGTTGCTCGTGTCCATTCTAACCTGCGCGAGGAGATTGTGTATTCCCAAAACCTTGGGGTAAGTGTAACAATTATTTTACAAATGAAAATTTGACATGTTTTCTTGCTAAGTGGTTTTATATATATATATATAACCACTTAGCAAGAAAACATGTCTAATTTTCATTTGTAAAATATATATATATGAGGCAGGCAACCTCAACACATGAAACTAGTATTTTCATAAACCACTACAGCAAGCGCTGGTGATTTCTTCTGGCTAGTCGTGCGGAAAACCAACAGCAGAGGTGACTCCAGACTCAGAATGGAGCAGTGATGACTGAAGATTACATCGAATGGGTCTAAAGTGTATAATATTTTGTGAGATATATGCACTTTGTTAATTGTAACTCATGCAACTCTTTATTCGCGCTGTCCAGACACATTTTCCTAGTTAATACCCAGAGTTATATGGTGAATTTTATTCATCTTCCCTGAGATACACTGTGTACTTGGGAATTTAATTCTTCTGAGAGGTTAACATTGGTGGGTGGACAGAGAGAATGCGCCTGTTAATTGGTAGTACACAAATGTACTTAGCAGAGGCATTTGTTTTTCTATTTTTCCAAACGTTCGTGGGACAAGACTACTTGTGGTTACAAGCTATCAGACGGTTCGAAGTACTGAAGTTACTACGCCACTCGTGTGAAAGAAGTACACTCATCACTAAGAAGTGACAAAAACCACAGCTGCAGGTCTCCCTTATAAAAGGTAAGTGCTTATAAAAAGGCACTAGCAAAAAGGGACACAATTTTCTGACTATATCCTCACCCTAATTCTCTGTGAAGAGAAAATTTGATTCCAATATAATTCACCAGGATTTTATTTATTTTAAACTGTTAATACTAATTGATTCTTAAATTTGTTACATGTTATTTTAAAACTAAACAAACACAGTTGATTCAGTTATTACATAATAATAATAATAATAATATTATAATATAAGTTATTACATACATCTAGACATATATTTACCTCTAAACAGGGCTATACCACTGTAAGAGGAAATTCGCTGAATTAACTTAGCTGGGGGCTTGATCGGGCTAAAAACCATTGCTTAAATCTTTCACAAAAGGCGACGGACAGATATAAGTAAACAAGTGTTCAGCGCTAAGCAGCATTGTTCTTGATTTCTGAAATATCTTGTGAAGACTCCCGTAAGGTAAGGTTGCTAACTCCGTACACAACCTCATATGTGTCGCCTTGGTCGACATACCTGAGGGTACAGTAGTCCTATTCTTTGTTTGTCTGTTCAGAAACTCCCGGAGAACCACGCGGGGCAGGTACTGTTTATGCCTTCTCTTTTATTACGCCAAACCTTTGCATTAACGACGAAACACACTGTTACGTCCTTTTTGGGTACAGTAACAGTATTAAGTTGACATAAGTCGTACTTCTGTTAAAAGAGTACGCATCAACTAAGATATTAAGAAGATAATTGTAGTTAAATTGTTTGCGCACGAAAACGCACATATTTTGTGCGTGAGTTGCGGGGCCTTTGTTGCTAAACAGGATGATGACGTAGAGTCTGGAGTGTAGGAGATTGGCTGATGGATGTCAGACTGAGGTCTGCTTGTTCGAGTCCCTTATTGTGGGAATTCTTCTACTGATGTCTTGTTATGCGGCCTTCCACACGGAAGCCATTGCCGTAAGACTTCACAGTAAGTTATATTTAAGCTCCTGAAGATATTTATTAAATTTACGCCAAGTCATATCTAGTCAGAACATTTTTATGGGTAATCGTTGCCCTTCATGTACTGAAATGGATTTTTAAAGGATGAAATGAAGTATTAGGATCCAGCCAAGTAATTGTTCAAGTACGTACCGATTTTTGTGGTGCATAAGGGAATATTACATATAAATAATATTCTACCGTCCGTTGGATTACGGACGGTAAAACCAGAGGTCAAATCAAATTATATACTAAGGAATTTGTATGCACTAGCTGTGATGAAACCTCAACTATTTGTACCGATGTTCCAGATTTAGACTTTCTATCAGGCCATTTTAAATGAGGATATTCTGCAATATATTATATATCATTAATCATGATATGTTTTGACTATGACCTGTATGACTGCCCTTTGAGGGGGTTATCCGTCATTGAGAACAGTTGTTAAGACAAGCTGCTCTAATATTACTAAAGGAACATTATGTTATTTATACTGTGCCTTCATAATGATACATTGACATGTCTCCATGTTGTTTATTATGAACAAACCGTCAATGTTTGTGGATGTACACTCTGTCCGTATCAACGTACGTCCACCGTTGTTTTGAAAGAATAAACTGTGAACATTTATCCACGAGTTCCAGGATGCTACATTCGGCGCTGGTATTATTTAACGTGCCCTGTTCTTGTTACTGTTGCCTGATCGCCACCCCAGCTTGCTAACATTCGCGTATCAGCATTAGGTAATAGTCAGCCACCATAGTAGTAGGGTATGTACAACTTAGGTATCATTCAGGAGGCGCGCAGGAGGCGCGCCAGGAGGCGCGTGACTTTTATATAGCAAAAACGCCAGGAGGCGCATGACTTTTATATAAGCGCATTCAGGCGGCGCAAGATGGCGGACTTGAGCTAACAAGGGGAGGTTATATGGGTCAAGATGGCGGACTTGAGCTAACAAGGGGAGGTTATTTGGGTCAAGATGGCGGACTTGAGCTAACAAGGGGAGGTTATTTGGGTCAAGATGGCGGACTTGAGCTAACAAGGGGGTAAGATGGCGGACTTGAGCTAACAAGGGGGTAAGATGGTGGACTTGAGCTAACAAGGGGGTAAGATGGCGGATTTGAGATAACAAGGGGGAGATAATAGGAAGAGGTATGTTTATATAAGGAAAATGTGGCAAGATGGTGGATTTGAGCTAACAAGGGGGAGATTATTTTTAGAGGTATTTTGAGCTAACAAGAAGAGGATGTTTATATAAGAAGAAGATGATATATATATATATACAGTTATATTGAGACATAGACATACATACAAACAGTTATACAAACAGTTAGACAAACATTTATACAAACAGTTATACAAACAATTATACAAACAGTTATATTTAGACATAGACAAACATTTAGATAATAGGATATATTTATATACATATAGACAAACAGTAATACAAACAATTATACAAACAGTTATATTTAGACATAGACAAACATTTAGATAATAGGAAGATAACAAGAAGACGATATACATTTAGACATACATATTTTACAATAGTTATACAAACAATTATACAAACAGTTATATTTAGACATAGACAAACAATTAGACAAACAGTTATACGAATAGTTAGACAAACATTTAGACAAACAGACGATATATAGGTAACAAAAAAGCGTTTTAGTTAATATAGTTTTTTTTATTTTTTCAAATACTAAAGGACAACTCTCAGCCGCTTGGTAGGCTTCTTCTTCTTCTGTGGTGTGACATCGGGTAGGTCTGTGGTAGGAAACCAACTCGGTTCTGGGGATACTGGACAGCTAGACTTCATGATTTCGTCAAACAGATTAGTGGAAGGCTTCTTCGAGGGTAGGACATCGGTCAGGTCTGTGGTAGGACACCAACTCGGTTCTATTGGTTGGTAACAGCTGGAATTGATGTACTGATCAAACGTGGTAGTGTTAGTAGGATAGGTGCTTGGTGGCTGTAATCGGTTAAATTCGGCGAGGATTTCGTTCTGTAATGTCAAGAAATGTTCAAACTCGGGTCGAGTTAACGTAATGCCGTGTTTGGTAGGAAATTTGAGGTAGGATTCACCAAAATATTTTCGCACGTGCAGTAAAGGTTGGCCTCGGTAAACACTTACAGACGCAGCCTTCAGACCACTAGCCAAAGGTTTAAGCATTTCATCACTTCTCTTGATGTAGACCCAATTGGTGGGAGCAGTCATTTTCAACGAGATGTATCTAGTGTGTTAATAAAGTGTCGTCCTTTTATATCGTATAATCTGGGTTTTTTTTAGCGTGCCCTAGCTAGGATTTGATTCGTCGAACATCGAACGTGTGTTAGGCAGGACGTGATTCGTCGATGTATTGCGTGGGAACAATGACACGTGGCTGTCGTGAGGGAAAAAATACACCTGTCTATCCATTTCGTCTCTTGTTTAGCAAAGTGGGGTTGAGTTTCACTAGCCAGGGTCTGACTAGGCGCGTAATTAATCGATCGTTGGCGTGTTGTCTAGCCGAAAATGGTAGTAGGACCCGCTGCATAGTGCCACCTCGTGTTTTGATCAAGATGAAATAAATCGCGTAGAGCCCGCAAACGTTGGTGACTACATCTTGTAAATGTCTGGGGTTGTAGTTAACAGGTCGAGTAGAGTTTCTGGCTATAAAATTAATCAGGTCCGAGTGTGTAGGTGGTAGGCCAAAAGAATCAAAAATATTCAAAAGTACCAAGTCCGTTATAATATAGGGCGACCCAGTGGTCACCGGGGCGATAGCTAGGGTCAGTGTTGATGACGAAAGCAGCCGTCTTGGTCGGATCGATGCGTAGAGGTAATTGGTCACGAGCTAACACTTTAACGAGCCCAGTTCGTTTAACAAATATGTCCGATAGGAGGATGGTGCGTATCTCGTCTGTGTTCATTGTTTAAGTGGTGTAGTCTGTCAAAACTTGGCGCGATTTCGAGATCTCCAAGATCGAGTCTTGCTCGGCGTAGACGAGAACCTGTAATGGTTCGGGTGTGACCTCGGCGAATTTAAGTTCTACTGAGACTGGGCCCGACTTGGCCATCTCAAACTGGTCACCGTCTAGTAGACTGGGGGTGAGGTCAAAGGCATATAAGGCGTAACCGTGCTTAAAATGTCTATACTCGAGGTCGTTGCCGGCGTCTTTACCAACCAGTCCCATAGCTAGATTCGTCGCGAAGAAGGCTCTCACGTACTGGTTGTGTTCATAATCCATGGACAAAGGCTTGCCACTGACGGTTCTGCCGTCCGCGCTGACGTTCAAATATATCAGACCAAAGGTAGCGAAATTGAACGGATTAGCCGTGTACGACCCGTTAAAAGCTGACGAAGTGACTAGTCCAATCACGATCCGTGTAGGTGTTTGACTGAGAAACAGATTATCCTGCATGTGCGATAGCATACCTCTAGGGATAGAGAAAGTTTTTAGCACAACTCGTTTCAAGGGGTACTTGGCATTACCTCGCACCAAGGCTTTCTCGTGGGCTAGCGAGACGGCGGGATTTAATTTAGCTTTCCGGACAACCAAGGCCGCATAAGTTATAATAGATTTATATCCAGCGGTGGGGTCGTGTCCCAGCACGTTGAAGGCATCTTTAGACGGGGTGAGTTTTACTTTAACTGTCACACCATTTAACAGGTAACGATCTTGAGCAAAGATATCTGAATGTAAACGACCCATCATATCAATCTCCTGAGAACCAGCCGCTATATGTCGACGCAGTCTTAACCCATTGTTATTGTCACCAGTTGTGTCCGTAATAAAATTTGGCGTGTCTTTGTAAAACAGAGCCGATGTCAGATGACCTCGTTTGGGTTCCTCCCCGTAATTCAACGTGGCTTCGATGTAAGCTCTATAAGGGTAGGTGTTCTCGCTGGGTGTAATCAGCGTATCGTTCAGTGAAACGTCGACTTGGGAGAATAAACTGTGCAGGTAATAGTTGATCGGGGCCACCTCTGCGTCAGTGGGTAATGCGCCGCCATTAGCTAACGTAACTTTGGCGCGCACGTGCAGAAAAGTATTGAACAAATCTAGATATTCTTCACCGTTTCCCGAAATTACAAATTCCACCGGGGCTCCGGGGGCTAAGGCGGCCAACGGATGTATCTCCACAAATTGTCCCTCTTCTACGGCTGTCTGCGTTGGTGGTACGCTAAACAAATCTAGACCACTGTGAAGACACTCGCACGAGCTGGGGTGAATAAGCGCCATCATTCAAATATATCAGAGTACCTTCGCTTCTTCTGGTGAGAATGAGAAGGTCGAGCTCGGTTACGGCGTTTTATGCGTTTCGGCTCGCCAGGTGGGGCGGCTCTCGTTTTTCTTCTTCTAAGTCCGCTGCCCGATTGGTTAGTGGTGAGGTGTTCAACGGCTCCCTGTAATAAACGTTGACCAGATTCTTTCGCTCGTTCACGAAATGCCTCGCCAACATTTCTGCCGGCTAACGCATCGCTCGCGACCTGTAGACCGGTCCCAAGCCCTTCTCTGAGTAAAGCTTTGCCTCCAGTTTTTAACCACGGGAGAACCATACGACCGAGCCCGCCGAAAAAACTACCCAAACCATGTCCTCTTTGACTTCTGCCTCCGATAAACACTGGCATCCCATGGCCAGCTTGGTTGCAGTAAAACTCCTCATACATCTTGGGGTTTCGTCGGATGGGTACGTGTCTCACCATTATGTTTCTAGTCAAAATCAAACCGTCTGTGAGTTCGGAAGTGTAGTGTCAACACCGAAGCTCCGCTAGTGAATGGGATAGTCTTACCCTGATCGTTAGTTAAAAGGATTTCCACCGCGTCAAACGAAAAACGGCTCAGGGGTACGTAGTGGGGTTTGTCGTAAATCCTAAAAACAGAAGCATTAGTCCTATCCAAAATAGGCACAATCCGTAACAAAGGGACAGAGGCATCTCCAACCGGTCTCGCCGCTACGAGATCGCAGTACACGTATACATTTTTCATGTCGCTATCCATTTGCACTTCAGTCTCGCCTCGTAGTATTGGGTCAATGTCTGTGGCGATCGAGGCAGGAAAACCTAACATGTGTTTCAACGTCTCGCTAATTCTAACTTCAACCTCCGGATCATACAGATTCAAGGTGGCCTTATTATTGTTAAAATGGAATCTAACTCGGGCTTTTTTCATCCACATCCGTGGCTAAAAGCAAACGATTCAACTCGTCGATCAGCGTGTCGGGTGACGTGTATAGACCAGCTGGTAACGTGAGTAGTATAGACTCATCTTCTTTGTTGGGAAAATAATGTATCCATACATCATCCTCTAGCACGTTAAAATAACTTTTGGGAAATTGAATCTCAACCAAACCAACCTCATAACGTGAAGTCAAGTCTATAGTCTGTGGCAATTTGACGAAAAAGTGACCGGCGTTATTGTTTGGGTATATTTTCATCGAGGCATTGCTGGGTAAAGTCACGTAAAAACTCATCCTATCTTGGGGTTAGGTAACATGTAACCCAAACAACTGCTCATTAAAGCGATCCAAAACTTGCCGTCTGGTCCCTCTGCGTTGCTCCGACTCAGATTGAATAATGAGACACCGATGACGACATATATAACGATCATCTGACAGAGGAAAACGATCTCTAGTCGAGGGACTAGTTTCCCAAAAAAAGGCCAGAACGAGGTTCTCGCGGTCTTGGGAGGGGGTGGCCTCAAAACTGGGGGTGCTCACGTCTTCTTCAATATCCATCAGTCTCGATATCTCGCTAGTTGTTTGGCCGAAATCCAGCTGTTGAATGACGAGTTATAACCGAACCATTTGACTAAATATTCTTTTACACCCCTGACACCTCGCCGTTCCTCCAAAATGGACTCGATTCGATAAACTATCTTGTCGCCGACTCGTTGCAGCTCTTCTTGGTAAAAAGAACCTTTCAATTCCTCACCCGAATCATCTTTAAGGATGTACGTAACCGGTCTTGTTTGGTTTAGTCGGCTGATCGTAAACAACTCTTCTGTCCACGCCGGCGTATAACCCTTTTTAAAAGTTTGTCTGGCTTGGGCGATCCGCACGCGATCACCAGGTTTAAAATAGACTTTTCTACCGACGACGTCAGGGGTCGAATACAAAGTACGCCATACTTCTTCTTGATTGTTCGGGGTAACTTCCACCGGTGCCATCTTAATACTCCGATGATACGAATTGTTGTAGTTGTGGACCAGTTGTTGTATCACGTCGACGTAGCGAAGACTGTTGGTTTTGGTAAAGTAACGCCACGTTTTTTCTTTGAGGGTTCGATTAAACCGTTCGACGATAGCTGCTTTGGTGTCTTCATTCTCCGTAGTGAAGAAATGGACTTTCTCATCTTTAAGAAACTTTAAGAATGTTTTGTTGACAAACTCACTGCCTTTGTCTGTTTGAAAATTTATCGGTTTGCGATTGTTAAAAATTGTCTTTACCGCTGTTACTAAAGCTGTCCCAGTCTTGTTTTTCAACGGAACAGCCCAAGCAAATTTACTAAATACGTCGATACACGTTACTAGATACGAATACCCATCGTTGAATCTTTTTAAACCACGCAAGTCAATTAAATCAGCCTGGAACTGTTGATCGATACCACCCGCAATGGTCGTACGTCGTTTAAATTTTCTGCGCACCGGCTTGTGTAGGGTGTAGCTGTCTTGATGGCCTAACCACTCTTCAATTTTCTTACGACTAAGTTTGGTGCTACGTTGTAAGGGGGCGATTCCGCCATAAGCTCCAGGCCGTTTTGGGTCGTAGTAATGTCGTTTTAAAATCACTTCTTTGGCCATGCTTCCCACTTTGGCGTCTTTTTCCTTCTTCTGAGCGAATACGACGATGTTTCTCGCAATTTACTAGCCACCTTTTTTCGATTAGTGGGTGTGACGGGTGGTGACTGAGGTGTTTTGTCGACGATCTCCTCTTTAAGTACAGTGGGTTGTTCGCTGGTTTGTGGTGGTTGTTTAATATCCACGAGACCTAGAGGTACGTGGCTGTACTGTTCTAGTCGAGTCAAATATCGCTGTAATGTTTGTTGGTAGAGTCTAGCCTTGTCTCCGATTGGTAAATCTTGTCGATCCAAAACTAGTTGCATTTGAGTGTCCAATTCTCCCAAGTTATCTCTTAGAGCATCGGGTGGTCTATAAGGTTTTTCTAACAAACGAGGATCCATCAAAATCATTTTCTTAGCCATTTTACAAAAAACCTCTTAGTACAGATAGTATTGGTCCAAGCAGAGCAGATAAGAAACCTCCAGTTTGTAAAAATTGTTTTCGTCTTTTGAGCGAGACTTTCTTCTTGGTAAGGGATCGTAGGATGTTTTTGTAACGACGTATACGTGTCTTCTGATTGGGAGTTAGTGTAACGTTACCTTTTAAAACGTTGTGACAACATTCACAGAGTGTTCCTACCAGCTCGGGTGATGCTGTTTTCATAACAGCCTTGATGACTGGTGGTTTGGCTGTACCTAGAAATTTTAACATATCAGCATGTTTTTTTACTTTTTCTCCCATGTTACTTGGGTACGTAAACAATATGTTGCTCCTCTGGGAAGATGCTTGAACGAAGCCTTAGATTATCTGATGTATCTTGACGGAGATCAATTAGCAAATAACCGTGTGGGACTGAGGTCGCGTCCTTAAAACTATCTTGCACATAGGCAGTCCGACCTGGGTACATCTGTTTGGCTAGATTAACAATCTGAGATCCATCGCGTGGATTTTTGAAAAGCACAATGTAATGAGAATTCAAACTAATGGTTCTGTGTTCTTTGTTCTTGCCAAATAAATTTTGT
>JAMPIV010021938.1:300000-373985 GCA_024509875.1 Oreohelix idahoensis
CTACTGTTAGACAAGTATTTATGTGAGGTTTATTTGTGTTAAATATAAAAAAAACACAGAATCTGATAACGCAAAAAATTAATAAACACTTTTATCACATTAAAAAGAATATTTAGAACATACCATTAGCTATACAAACGGTTTGGTACAAAACTAACAAAAAACATTCTTAAACGTCAGGGCAAATCGTCACATGCTGTGTTTTTTAATCGATATCTTTGCCAGCGCGCGCGCGGGGTAATTTCTTTCACATAGAATAAGAAATAACACTGTGTTTTATTTTCTCTCTCTCTCCTCTCTTACTCTCTCTCCTCTCTTGCTCTCTCTCTCTTTCTATCTTTCTCTTTCTATCTTTCTTTTTTCTTTCTTTCTTTCTTTCTTTCTTTCTTTCTTTCTTTTTCTTTCTTTCTTTTTCTTTCTTTCTTTTTCTTTCTTTCTTTTTCTTTCTTTCTTTCTTTCTTTCTTTGTTTTCTCTCTCTTTCTTTCTTTCTTTCTTTCTCTCTCTCGTTATTTGTATTTAATTTTATGTGTGAGTAATGTGTTTTCGTTTCTATTTCACAGATGCCTTCAAGCCAAAATGTTTGTGGCCAATGCGGCAAATCATTCACTAGAGCTCGCGATATCGCGAGACATATGCGGACAGTACATGCTGCACCGACACACCCCTGTCGTGTGTGTCCACAAATATTCAAAAGTCGTGATGCACTCCAACAACATATTGAGAATGTCCATGGTCCTGCGGCCCCGAGATCCCCCTCAGTGGGGACCACCACTGCAACGGCGGGCGCTACAAACCCCTCAGCGGGAACCACCACTGCAACGGCAGGTGTTATAGACAAATCAGCGGGAACCACCACTGCACCAAGGCACAGTCTCACGTGTCCCCGCTGCAACAAAACATTTAACCGACGGGACAATCTAGCACGTCACGTAAAAACAGCACACGGTATACCTCTGTTTTCTTGTGACATTTGTGGGAAACAATTTACTCGTAGTGATAATCTACGAACCCACAGAATCCAACAACATCAGACTGTCCCCACACCAACATCAGGTGCCCCAGCAGACTCATCATCATCATCGGGGCACCAACAAACATTACCTACAGGTACCACAGACTTATCATCGAGATCGGCGCACCAAGAGACAACAACATCATCATCATCTGCTGCAGCAGGCACCACACCATCAGCGACCTCTTCCTCAAGCCCCACTCCAGCCCACCCACGAAAAACAGGCCAGACCAAAAAACGTCCCATGACCAGCACCCAAACCCATATTAAAAAACCCCGCTTGTCGTCAGAAGAAGACTCTTTAGAAGACTTACAGGCTGACATAAAACAAATCTACATCGATAACTGGCAAGCCATTAAAACACATGCAAAAAAAACATAAATTCCTATCCACTTTCACTTTTTTTCACAGACCAACAGAAAATACGGACTGGGACAGTCTCTTGCTCCCTGTATTCAAACAACAGACAAAACGATTCAAAATAAACTACAGTTTTCACATCGTCTTAAGACACAGAGAAACAAATGACCTTCGCTTCTTTCACGCTTCCTCGAATAACACAGTCGTCTTAGATCAACCACACTTAGTCAACAACATCACAGATTTCAAAGCTTTTCTCTCACAGTTACATGATAGCGATATTGTCACACAAGCACAATTAAATAGACCAAACACAAAATACTTTGTCGAAGCCATTGCCGCAACCTCGTTCTATCTGTATCATATCCAAGACTTTCCCATTGGCTGCTGCATACAAGACATTCCCTCTTTCATCACGGACAATAATCACATCCATACACTACAACACGATTCCCATTCAAAACCATACAGTGATAACTTTTGTTTTTTTAGATGTCTAGCCGTTTTTAGGGGTGGTGCCGTTAAGAACGTTAGAATAAGCACGCACCGATTAGTCGAACAGTGGCAAACACAGCAGGGACTTAGGTCCCTCGTCGATTTCCCCGGGGTTAGTTTAATCGATATGCCCCAATTAGAAAAATGTTTTCACGTAAATATTGACGTTTTTGAATTTGACGATGAGGAAAACCTGACCCCCAAACTTAGAGGTAGTGACACTTTTAAAGATACGTTGCGTCTGTTAATGTTTAAGAACCATTTCATGTACATAGCAGATATTGATAGGGCCAGTAACTCTTTTTCGTGTCCCGATTGCGGTAAGTTGTGGAAGATTTATAGGGCTATGACGCGCCATGAAAAGCGCTGTACCGGCTCTAAGCGGAGAGAAACATTTAGAGGTGGTGTGTATAATCCCCCAGAGACCATTTGGGAATTAATCGAGGAGGAGGGCATAGACGTAGACACAAAATTCGTCTTCCCGTACCGCGCCTCGTTTGACTACGAGTGTTTTTTTTTGAGAACACTCTAGAGTCAAGTGGTAATACCACCACCTACACAGCCAAACACGTGCCCCTGTCGTGTTCGGTGGCTTCTAACGTCCCCGGTTTTGAAGCCCCCGTGTGTTTTATCACAACGGGTGACCCGCAAGACTTGGTCAATAGGATGGCTGACCATCTGCTCAAAATTGCCGCGGCCTCTTATGAGATTCTGCGTGCGTATTTTGACGACGTTTGCACACAACTCGAGGCTTTAGAGACGATCGGTACTTCATACGGGCTCCTTGGTAGATTAGAGGGTTATTTGGGGCAGCTACCGGTATTAGGTTTCAATTCGGGCAAATATGATGTGAACGTCATCAAACCGTATCTCATCCAATATTTCAGGGAGGAAGACTTCGAATTTTTAGTCAAGCGAAATAATAATTTTATGTGTATTGCCACTACCGAGTTTAAAATTTTTAGACATAGTCAATTACTTAGCCCCCGGATTTAGCTATAGCAAATATCTCGCGGCGTATAACGTTAAAGAAACCAAAGGGTTTTTCTGTTATGAATACATAACAGATTTAGCAAAGTTAGATGAGACCGCGTTACCACCCCACTCGGCGTTTTTCTCCAAACTTAAAAACACTAACATCTCCGCCGATGAGTACACCGAATGCCAGAAGGTGTGGGCCCAGAACCACATGACCACGTTACGCGATTTTCTGACGTGGTATAATAATAAAGACGTGGTCCCCTTCTTGGCAGCGTTAGACCGACAAGTTAGTTTTTACGCGCGCCTAGGTGTAGACATGTTTAAAGATGCGATCTCCGTACCCGGTGTCACGTTAAAGTACCTCTTCAAAACCCTCCCGCCCAACGTCAATTTTTCTTTATGCTCGAAGCAGGAGGTAGATTTACATAACATCTTGCGCCAAAACATCGTCGGGGGACCGTCAATTATTTTTCACAGGTTCCACGAGCAAGGCAAAACCCGCATTAGAGGTGGCAAACCTGTTCAAGCCATTAAAGGTTTTGACGCCAACGCCCTTTATTTGTGGGCGTTAATGCAGAAAATGCCCACTGACTTTCCCGTTAGACGGTACAAGGATGATGGTTTCAAGCACCACAAACTCCACAAATATACCGTGCAGTGTCGCGATTATTTGGCTTGGGTCTCCCACCAAACAAAAGTGACCTTAAAAACCCAGTTTAACGGGCGTGAGAAGGCGTTGGGTGATGTATGCGTTAGGGTAGACGGTTGGGACAGACACTCTAAAACCGCCTACCAGTTCCATGGGTGCCTATTCCACGGCCACCCTAACTGCCCACTAACCGCCGGTCGTGACGTTAACCCAGTCAACAACAAACCGTTGGCTGAGTTGTACGCAGATACGATGGACACAAGTTCTTATTTACGGGGCCATTGCAACGTTACCGTTGTCGAAATGTGGGAATGCGAGTGGCAGGCGTTGAAGAAAACCGACCCATCAATCCGTCGTTTTCTCAACGCCACCTTCCCTACCCAGAAACCGTCTTACACGAAATGTCGGTACCCCCTGACAAAAGAAAATATTCTCGCCTCGGTGCTGGACGACACCTTGTTTGGCCTAGTCGAGTGTGACATTCATGTCCCCGACTCTTTAAAAGAACATTTCTCTGAGATGACGCCCATTTTTAAGAATGTTGACGTCACGAGGGAAGATATTGGGCCTTTCATGCGGGAATACGCCGAGAAACATAAACTCCTGACTACCCCCAGACGGACGTTGATCGGTAGTTATGTGGGCAAAAAGATTCTGTTGGCGACACCTCTGCTTCGTTGGTACCTAACCAAAGGATTAGAAGTCACCTGTATCTACCAGGTGCTTGAGTATACACCCGTGACGTGTTTCAAACGGTTTGGGGACACTGTTTCGAACGCGCGTCGACAGGGTGATGATACTTATCCTGCCTACGCCATAACCAGCGAGACCATGAAACTGCTAGGTAACGCGGCCTACGGCAAGACATTAACCAATAAAGCGAAGCATGTGGATGTCTCGTACACGACGGACGTGGGTACCTCTGACCAAATAAACTCACCCCGCTTTAGGAAAATGACGTTAGTGACTGACGACATATTCGAGGTAGAGAAACTGAAACAGACTATATGTTGGGACCTCCCCGTTCAGATAGGATTTTTCGTGTACCAATACGCTAAATTACGCATGTTAGAATTTTATTACGACTGTTTAGATAAATTTGTAGATAGGTCAGATTTTCAGTTGTGCGAGACGGACACAGACAGCCTTTACTTGGCCCTTAGCTCAGACAACTTAGCGGACGTTGTTAAGCCCGCTTTGCGACGAGAATTTTATAGCTCCTACCACCAGTGGTTCCCCGCCGAAGTATGTCCCGACCATAGACCCGTTTTCGTCGTCGCTACCGAGGGTAAAAAAAACGCGCGCCCTTTGTCAAAAATGCCGCGAACAAACCTTATTCGACAAGCGGACACCGGGCCTTTTTAAATTAGAATACGAAGGCAGAGGGATGGTTTCCCTCTGTAGCAAGACATATCACTGTTTTGGAGACTACGACAAAACCACCACCAAAGGACTCAACAAACACCACAACAAAGTAGACAAACACACATTCCTAGACGTCCTCAACACACAACAGGCACAGGGTGGGAAAAATATCGGGTTCCGGGTACACAAATCCTCCATCTACACATACGAACAACACCGCAACGCCCTGTCTTACTTTTACATAAAACGACAAGTACATCCCGACAACGTCACCACCTCACCCCTCAACATTTAAACTGTCTGTACGAATACACTATTTCTTACGACGTGACGACAATGGGACGACAATGTGACGACACCCCTCAAGGTCTGGCCTGTACCCCTGTGATATTGTATTAAAAATCTGTGATATTTTTATTGTATATAATGTAAATAATATAAATATGTATTATTTACAAATGTTTGATAATGTCACCATTATAATACCCATATATGATTTGATAAAAAATTACCAATTATACAATGTCATTTGATAAAAAATTACTGTCCATTTTGTAACAATACTATATATTACCATGCTCCTGTTTGATAATACAAAAACACTATTGAATATAAAATAAAAACTATATTAACTAAAACGCTTTTTTGTTACCTATATATCGTCTGTTTGTCTAAATGTTTGTCTAACTATTCGTATAACTGTTTGTCTAATTGTTTGTCTATGTCTAAATATAACTGTTTGTATAATTGTTTGTATAACTATTGTAAAATATGTATGTCTAAATGTATATCGTCTTCTTGTTATCTTCCTATTATCTAAATGTTTGTCTATGTCTAAATATAACTGTTTGTATAATTGTTTGTATAACTATTGTAAAATATGTATGTCTAAATGTATATCGTCTTCTTGTTATCTTCCTATTATCTAAATGTTTGTCTATGTCTAAATATAACTGTTTGTATAATTGTTTGTATTACTGTTTGTCTATATGTATATAAATATATCCTATTATCTAAATGTTTGTCTATGTCTAAATATAACTGTTTGTATAATTGTTTGTATAACTGTTTGTATAAATGTTTGTCTAACTGTTTGTATAACTGTTTGTATGTATGTCTATGTCTCAATATAACTGTATATATATATATCATCTTCTTCTTATATAAACATCCTCTTCTTGTTAGCTCAAAATACCTCTAAAAATAATCTCCCCCTTGTTAGCTCAAATCCACCATCTTGCCACATTTTCCTTATATAAACATACCTCTTCCTATTATCTCCCCCTTGTTATCTCAAATCCGCCATCTTACCCCCTTGTTAGCTCAAGTCCACCATCTTACCCCCTTGTTAGCTCAAGTCCGCCATCTTACCCCCTTGTTAGCTCAAGTCCGCCATCTTGACCCAAATAACCTCCCCTTGTTAGCTCAAGTCCGCCATCTTGACCCAAATAACCTCCCCTTGTTAGCTCAAGTCCGCCATCTTGACCCATATAACCTCCCCTTGTTAGCTCAAGTCCGCCATCTTGCGCCGCCTGAATGCGCTTATATAAAAGTCATGCGCCTCCTGGCGTTTTTGCTATATAAAAGTCACGCGCCTCCTGGCGCGCCTCCTGAATGATACCTAAGCAGACCCAAGTAGAACAGTCCCAACTGGGCTGGTTTGGCCATATCTGCAGAATGGGAGAAGATCGGCTACCGCGACAAGCATAGCAAACTAGGAGCCAGGGATCAAGACCTCTAGGACGATCCAGAGTCCGCTGAGAGGACAAGATTTGACAATCTTTGAAGGACCTAGGACTAGAATGGAACCAGGCCAGAAGGAAGACAGCTGATAGGATAGTTTGGCGCTCTCTCTTCCAAAACTCTGCACTTCACGGTAGATGAGGAAACACTAAGTAAGTAAGTAAGTACTTTCGTATGAGTTTGTTTTCAACTCGATCTAACAAACATCACAATTTTTGCGATGTGACTCCACATTTATTGTCATAATTTCTTTAAGCAAACGTCGGATACTAATACTGAATCTCCAAATAACTGTTTTCTTTTCCAGTGGAAA
The DNA here is from genome assembly GCA_024509875.1 of Oreohelix idahoensis. Lineage (NCBI taxonomy): Eukaryota > Metazoa > Mollusca > Gastropoda > Stylommatophora > Oreohelicidae > Oreohelix > Oreohelix idahoensis. Next base: position 306,921 of record JAMPIV010021938.1, read on the forward strand.
TTTGGCGGCTGTACTAGAAAATTGACGTCTCTACAGTCAAACGTGTTTCCGTGACATGAAGCGGAAATTTTCCCATTTGTTTTACAACCAGTTCACCATGTGCTCACGACAGGTTGACTTCCATGTATTAGGCCAACAAAGGCAGAACCATTACTTAATAAATGCAGTAATAATAATAATAATAATGATAAATCTTTTATAAAAAGTTACTCTTTAAACATTTTTAGAACTATTAATGTACTATTCTTTTCGTTTTATAAAGTTCAGCTTCGTTTCTTCTTCGTCTTCTATTTCGTCTTCTATTTCTTCTTCTTCTTCCTCTTCTTTTTCTTCTTTTTTACAATTGTCATGCATGATAAGTACTCGATCATGTCTCTCCAAACGTCCTGTCTGCAGCACTGTTTCTTAGTTATGTTGTAGACTTCTTAACATGCCACGATGTCAAATTGTGCATTATCTTTTCTCCCTTTGTTGTCATCAGTTGTTTTCCTTCAATCTGTCCTGTTATTACGATATATTTCAATTTTCGTCCTCTCATAACGTGCCAAAAGAAAATGCATTGCTTTTTTCTAATGTGAGTAGTGAGAGTCCTTTGAACTTTGGCCTCTTTCAGGACATCATCATTACTCTTTGTAGTTGTTTATTATATTTTTAACATTCTTCTGTAAAGCCACATCACTATTGTGTATAGTATTTTTCCTACTTGTTTACCAAATGTCCGTGACTCACTCACTTCCATGTGTCAGAACTGGTTCTATATAACACCGAAGAACTGTGTTCTGTCTTCCATTGGAAACGATTTATTGCATAATATAGTTTTCTTATTATGGAATGCTGCTGTTGCCACGGCTATTCTACTCTTTACTTCTGTGATATATCTTCCATCCAATGTTATTAACATACCTAGGTATTTGATTCTACTAATGTGTTTTAAAACTATTTCATTTACATTGAAAGTGCATTCTGGTGATGTTCTTTTCTTCGGATGACTGTGGCAGGTTATAATGAAAGATGGACAGGTAGAATGATTGAAAATTTGAAAGTACCAAAACTGCCCAGATAATCTCACTGAAGGTTGGCTCAAAGAAAATCTGAAGAAAATGTAAGTATAAGTTCCGCAGGACGAAAATAGCGTGAGAATCACTGGCAGATCAATTAATAGGGATACTGAAAATTAACTGTCTCTTAGCAGGTTGAAATCCTCTAAGTAGTCTAAGTAGGTACCCATGCCATTGTTCCCTATGGTACTGAGTTGTTGGTACTGTGTGTGTATATATATATATATATATATATATATATATATGTATATGTATATATATATATATAATAAACAAAACCAAACTTGTCAATCCTGTAATGTTAGCAGATTTTAATGGTCATATGCTGGTTGAGTAAAAGGAGGCACTGAAGCCAATTCTTCATACCCTGGAAAGCCTTTATATATATATATATATATATATATATATATATATATATATATATTACAGTACCGTGGAGTGTGAAAACTTATTTCATTTTCTACAATCGCGAAGATAGTACCTGCATCTGTTCCATTAGTGAAGAGAGAAAAATAAAGCCCACGTCAAAATGACCATTACTTCTGTCTTTTTGTTATTAAGGCTAAGGTCTTCATTTTTTCTTCCTGTCACCAAGGTATCAATCAGTTCATGCACCCCTGTTTCACTTTTTGCGTTTAATAATGTATTATCAGCACAAATCATGTTTACATTATGTCCACTATCTGATATTCTTGACATGCCCTCTAGGGATCTCATTCTAGTTTTATTCTACAGAATGAATACTTCCGTTGAGAGCACACATCCCTGTCTAACGCTAGGTTTTTTCTTTGTTTTTTTAACCTGCTGAAACATTTTTATTTGTCTGATAATTCGTATGGCTGTTGTTTGTAGCAAGTAGATGTTCTGTACTTTTCTCAGAGCTTTAACATATTCTTTACTATTCTCAGTTATTTATCATCAATGTTGATGCTTTGTAAAATTTTGATAATTTTTTCGTGTTTTACTTCGTGAAATAAGTGTAGTATATAAAGCGTAAGTGTAGGTCTGTTTTTACTTCTATAGCTCGTTATGTTAATGTCCTTATATATATATATATATATATATATATATATATATATATATATATATATATATATATATATATATATATATATATATATATATATATATATATATATATATATATATATATATATATATATATGACGTTGTTTGTGCCTTTCTGTTCTACACATCACCATGAGCCTTCATAATGCATTGATGAGGCATCATAAAGACTTACATATAGACTTGATTTTGTCTCATTTGGTCGCTGTGAACATTAACGGTCAGTCTCTACATATATACAGGGACACCAAATTTTGTTATGCGTGAGTACCAAAAACATCTTAAACCAGCTCTGAGGGGGGAACAACCTTCTAGTCAGTACTTGTAGAAGAAATTACGGTAAGTAGCTTCATTATAAGCCAAACTGACCCTACTTACTGCCCCTGCTCGGCTTGGGTGGCTAGTAAAAGAGCCGTATATGGCTTCATTATTGTGCTACCACTCCGTGCTTCTCTTTCTCTAGTTGGTATTTTTGTTCCTCTGTTTCCTTTTCTCTCCTTATGGAGCAAGGAGCCACGACTAAAGTGTAGTAGGGTATGCGCAAAACGATTATTATTCTGCAGGCGCGCTGCAGGCGCGTGACTTTTTATATAAGGAAAAAAATGGCGTCGCGCTGCAGGCGCAAGATGGCGGAATGACTTTTATATAAGCGCAATCTGCAGGGGCAAGATGGCGGACTTGAGCTAACAAGGAGAGGTTATATGGGTCAAGATGGCGGACTTGAGCTAACAAGGGGGAGATAACAAGAAGAGGCGGGGCAAGATGGCGGATTTGAGCTAACAAGGGGGAGATAACAAGAAGAGGCGGGGCAAGATGGCGGATTTGAGCTAACAAGGGAGAGATAACAAGAGGCGGGGCAAGATGGCGGACTTGAGATAACAAGAAGGTGGTATATGGCGCAAGATGATTTTTATATATTGTTTTTAGTATAGCCAACTTAGGTAGTGGGTGTGTTAGACAAACAACATTTAGACAAACTTTTAGATAATAGGAAGACGATAGGATATATTTACATAACAAGAAGACGATATATACATTTAGACATACATATTTTACAACATATAGACAAACAGTTATACAAACAGTTATACAAACAGTTATTTTACAACAGTTATACAAACAATTATACATACAATTAGACGCTATATTTAGACAAACAGTTATTTTACAACAGTTATACAAACAATTATACATACAATTAGACGCTATATTTAGACAAACAGTTATACAAACAGTTATACAAACATTTAGACAAACAATTAGACGATATATAGGTAACAAAAAAGCGTGTTAGTTAATATAGTTTTTTATTTTTTCAAATACTAAAGGACAACTCTCAATCGCTTGGTAGGTTTCTTCTTCTTCTGTGGGGGATTAGGGACATCGGGTAGGTCTGTGGTAGGAAACCAACTAGGTTCTGGGGATACTGGACAGCTAGACTTCATGATTTCGTCAAACAGGTTACTGGAAGGCTTCTTCGGGGGTAGGACATCGGCCAGGTCTGTGGTAGGAAACCAACTGGGTTCTATTGGTTGGTAACAGCTGGAATTGATGTACTGATCAAACGTGGTACCCGTAGCTGGATAGGTATCCGTGCTTGGTGGCTGTAATCGGTCAAATTCGGCGAGTATTTCGCTCTGTTACGTTAAGAAATGTTCAAACTCGGGTCGAGTTAACGTAATGCCGTGTTTGGTCGGAAATTTGAGGTAGGATTCACCAAAATATCTTCGCACGTGCAGTAAAGGTTGGCCTCGGTAAACACTTACAGACGCAGCCTTCAGACCACTAGCCAAAGGTTTAAGCATTTCATCACTTCTCTTGATGTAGACCCAGTTGGTGGGAGCAGTCATTTTCAACGAGATGTATCTAGTGTGTTAATAAAGTGTCTTCCAAGTGTTTATATCGTATAATCTGTGTTTTTTAAGCGTGCCCTAGCTAGGATTTGATTCGTCGAACATCGAGCGTGTGTTAGGCAGGACGTGATTCGTCGATGTATTGCGTGGGAACAACGACACATGGCCGTATTGTCGTGAGGGAAAAAAATACACCTGTCTGTTGATTTCGTCTCTTGTTTATCAAAGTGGGGTTGAGTTTCACTAGCCAGGGTCTGACTAAGCGTGTAATTAATCGATCGTTGGCGTGTTGTCTAGCCGAAAATGGTAGTAGGACCCGCTGCATAGTACCACCTCGTGTTTTGATCAAGATGAAATAAATGGCGTAGAGCCCACAAACGTTGGTGACTACATCTTGTAAATGTCTGGCGTTGTAGTTAACAGGTCGAGTAGAGTTTCTGGCTATAAAATTAACCAGGTCCGAGTGTGTAGGTGGTAGGCCAAAAGAATCAAAATATTCAAAAGTACCAAGTCCGTTATAATATAGGGCGACCCAGTGGTCACCGGGGCGATAGCTAGGGTCAGTGTTGATGACGAAAGCAGCCGTCTTGGTCGGATCGATGCGTAGAGGTAATTGGTCACAAGCTAACACTTTAACGAGCCCAGTTCGTTTAACAAATATGTCCGACAGGAGGATGGTGCGTATCTCGTCTGTATCCATTGTCTAAGTGGTGTAGTCTGTCAAAACTTGGCGCGATTTCGAGATCTCCAAGATCGAGTCTTGCTCGGCGTAGACGAGGACCTGTAATGGTTCGGGTGTGACATCGGCGAATTTAAGTTCTACTGAGACTGGGCCCGACTTGGCCATTTCAAACTGGTCACCGTCTAGTAGACTGGGGGTGAGGTCAAAGGCGTATAAGGCGTAACCGTGCTTAAAATGTCTATACTCGAGGTCGTTGCCGGCGTCTTTACCTACCAGTCCCATAGCTAGATTTGTCGCGAAGAAGGCTCTCACGTACTGGTTGTGTTCATAATCCATGGACAAAGGCTTGCCACTGACTGTTCTGCCGTCCGCGGTGACATTCAAATATATCAGACCAAAGGTAGCGAAATTGAACGGATTAGCCGTGTACGACCCGTTAAAAGCGGACGAAGTGACTAGTCCAATCACGATCCGTGTGGGTGTTTGACTGAGAAACAGATTATCCTGCATGTGCGATAGCATACCTCTAGGGATAGAGAAAGTTTTTAGCACAACTCGTTTCAAGGGGTACTTGGCATTACCTCGCACCAAGGCTTTCTCGTGGGCTAGAGAGACGGCGGGGTTTAATTTGGCTTTCCGGACAATCAAGGCTGCATAAGTTATAATAGATTTATATCCAGCGGTGGGGTCGTGTCCCAGCACGTTGAAGGCATCTTTAGACGGGGTGAGTTTTACTTTAACTGTCACACCATTTAACAGGTAACGATCTTGAGCAAAGATATCTGAATGTAAACGACCCATCATATCAATCTCCTGAGAACCAGCCGCTATATGTCGACGCAGTCTTAACCCGTTGTTATTGTCACCAATTGTGTCCGTAATAAAATTTGGCGTGTCTTTGTAAAACAGAGCCGATGTCAGATGGCCTCGTTTGGGTTCCTCCCCGTAATTCAACGTGGCTTCGATGTAAGCTCTATAAGGGTAGGTGTTCTCGCTGGGTGTAATCAGCGTATCGTTCAGTGAAACGTCGACTTGGAAGAATAAACTGTGCAGGTAATAGTTGATCGGGGCCACCTCTGCGTCAGCGGGTAATGCGCCGCCATTAGCTAACGTAACTTTGGCGCGCACGTGCAAAAAAGTATTGAACAAATCTAGATATTCCTCACCGTTTCCCGAAATTACAAATTCCACCGGGGCTCCGGGGGCTAAGGCGGCCAACGGATGTATCTCCACAAATTGTCCCTCTTCTACGGCTGTCTGCGTTGGTGGTACGCTAAACAAATCTAGACCACTGTGAAGACACTCGCACGAGTTGGGGTGAATAAGCGCCATCATTCAAATATATCAGAGTACCTTCGCTTCTTCTGGTGAGAATGAGAAGGTCGAGCTCGGTTACTGCGTTTTATGCGTTTCGGCTCGCCAGGTGGGGCAGCTCTCGTTTTTCTTTTTCTTCTTCTAAGTCCGCTACCCGATTGGTTAGTGGTGAGGTGTTCAACCACTCCCTGTAATAAACGTTGACCAGATTCTTTCGCTCGTTCACGAAATGCCTCGCCAACATTTCTGCCGGCTAACGCATCGCTCGCGACCTGTAGACCGGTCCCAAGCCCTTCTCTGAGTAAAGCTTTGCCTCCAGTTTTTAACCATGGTAGAACCATACGACCGAGCCCGCCGAAAAAACTACCCAAACCATGTCCTCTTTGACTTCTGCCTCCGATAAACACTGGCATCCCATGGCCAGCTTGGTTGCAGTAAAACTCCTCATACATCTTGGGGTTTCGTTGGATGGGTACGTGTCTCACCATTTTTTCTAGTCAAAATCAAACCGTCTGTGAGTTCGGAAGTGTAGTGTCAACACCGAAGCTCCGCTAGTGAATGGGATAGTCTTACCCTGATCGTTAGTTAAAAGGATTTCCACCGCGTCAAACGAAAAACGGCTCAGGGGTACGTAGTGGGGTTTGTCGTAAATCCTGAAAACAGAAGCGGTAGTCCTATCCAAAATAGGCACAATCCGTAACAAAGGGACAGATGCATCTCCAACCGGTCTCGCCGCTACGAGATCGCAGTACACGTATACATTTTTCATGTCGCTATCCATTTGTACTTCAGTCTCGCCTCGTAGTATTGGGTCAATGTCTGTGGCGAGTGAGGCAGGAAAACCTAACATGTGTTTCAACGTCTCGCTAATTCTAACTTCAACCTCCGGATCATACAGATTCAAGGTGGCCTTATTATTGTTAAAATGGGATCTAACTCGGGCTTTTTCATTCACATCCGTGGCTAAAAGCAAACGATTCAACTCATCGATCAACGTGAGTAGTATAGACTCATCTTCTTTGTTGGGAAAGTAATGTATCCATACATCATCCTCTAGCACGTTAAAATAACTTTTAGGAAATTGAATCTCAACCAAACCAACCTCATAACGTGAAGTCAAGTCTATAGTCTGTGGCAATTTGACGAAAAAGTGACCGGCGTTATTGTTTGGGTATATTTTCATCGAGGCATTGCTGGGTAAAGTCACGTAAAAACTCATCCTATCTTGGGGTTAGGTAACATGTAACCCAGAAAACTGCTCATTAAAGCGATCCAAAACTTGCCGTCTGGTCCCTCTGCGTTGCTCCAACTCAGATTGAATAATGAGACACCGATGACGACATATATAACGATCATCTGACAGATGAAAACGATCTCTAGTCGCGGGACTAGTTTCCCAAAAAAGGCCAGAACGAGGTTCTCACGGTCTTGGGAGGGGGTGGCCTCAAAACTGGGGTGCTCACGTCTTCTTCAATATCCATCAGTCTCGATATCTCGCTAGGTGTTTGGACGAAATCCAGCTGTTGAATGACGAGTTATAACAGAACCATTTGACTAAATATTCTTTTATACCCCTGCTACCACGGCGTTCCTCCAAAATGGACTCGATTCGATAAACTATCTTGTCGCCGACTCGCTGTAGCTCTTCTTGGTAAAAAGAACCTTTCAATTCCTCACCCGAATCATCTTTAAGGATGTACGTAACCGGTCTTGTTTGGTTTAGTCGGCTGATCGTAAACAACTCTATCTCTATCTCTCTGTCTCTCTATCTCTCTCTCTCTCTCTATCGCTCTCTGTCTCTCTCTCTCGCTCTCTGTCTCTCTCACTTTATTGTTAATTTCAAAATACTTGTTAGATACTCTATTTATTTTTTTGTAAACCGATGTTAAAATACGGCTAATGCCTTTTCTTTCTCGTCAACCAGACATCTGCCCTTGTCACAAACAAAATGTTTGCTAATTTTATGGTGGGACGTGCCAAAACAGACATCAAGTTATAAACAGCTGTTCCCTGGGTAAACAATTACCAGCAGTTTTCACTGTGGATCCGTGCGACAACCCCGCCTAGCTATGCAAGCGGTTCGCACTAATGACCAGTCATCGAAGCATCATTTTTTTGGTGATGCCTAGATGGCAGGGAGGATAGTGTGATTCGCTTGCATAGCTAGGCGGGGTTGTCGCACGGAAGGTCCGGGGTTCGAGTCCTGGGTAAGCCTATCACTTATGTTGTTTTTCTGTTGTCTAGTCTTCTACTTCTTTATTTCTTACGGGTGCCTGAAAACATAACTTTATGTTTGTGTAATATTTATTTGATGAATTAGTCACCGCGTGCATTTAGCGTGGTGTGTGTATGTGTGTGTGTGTGTGTGTGTGTGTGTGTGTGTGTGTGTGTGTGTGTTCGAAATGGTGCTGGAAATTAATCTAAAAATTTATTTTCACTGGATAATAATTTACTCCTTTATTCGTTCTTATTTCATTTATGTTATTTTATTACATTTTTCTAACCTCATACAATTTTATTTAGCACGTTTTCTACTGGCTAAACAGATAGAAATGTAAAATATGAACTTAAGAAACAACGAGCAAAAATATTGCAGCGTTAAGAGAGACTCCACCATGCATGTGATTAAGATCTCATGGCGATGGTCTGAACCAGAAGTACAGGCCTATTTTGGTTCCCTGTTCACAAGAACTGTGATCCACCGTCTTATGGATACAGCAACAACAACAATGTCGAGAGTTTGCTTGATTCATCCCCGGGATCACGATGTTTTGTTTCTTCCTCACTCTAATGCAACAACATTATTTTATTCTCACCCACGTGCTAACATGTCCTTTTAAAAGAACATTTTGTTTGGAATTTTTGTTCTAAATTTTTCTTTTTGAAATCCTTACTCAGTAAAGCCTAAACAACGAATCATGTAGCCAGCACAGAGGAGCTGTCTTCATCATCAGACGACTGATTAGCAGGTTTTCTAGGTGTTTTTTCTGGCTCCATTTATAGAAGGCGCGGCAAAATAAATAAAGTTGTTCATTAAAAAAACGATAACATTTATCATCATCGGATGATTTAAACTGTGTTGGATATTAGGGACAACTGTGAAATGTTATAGTACTTAGCTTCTGTTGTTAGGTCTTTTGACATCTGCTTCGACCGCTGTTGGTTTCCGCAGGTGCCTTGAACTGTACTTCTCTACAATAGTCAAGTCTAGTGGCTGTCTCATGCATACAGGCTAAAGTAATTACAAAGGTTGTCAAGTGTCTTAGTCAACTGCCCGCAATTTGCACCACAAACTGAAAGGAGACAAATGTCTCTACTGTGTATTGGGTCTCCTGATTTAGTCATCAGGCAACCTCGGCTTCCATCCATCACCTCATCATGCTCATAAACTTTACCCTCTCTGAGTGTTTATTTTAACCTCAATGATTCAGATGAAAGTACTTATATAATAATTGGTTTTGAGTTTATTTTAGTTGTAACGTGTCTTGATTGTAGCGCTCTATTGTAAAACTTACTACACACAAATTATTATTATTATTATTTTTTACACGCAAGAGAGACACAAAAACACTAGATATAAATCCAGAAACCAGGAAGGATGATGCTGCCGATTGTATAAAATGGCAGTGCTCCCTACAGCGCCACTTTAGATTGGGCGCACAGCTGTCACGACAAAGTGGAAGAGAAACGAACATGCCGAAAGGAACATCAGGGGAAAAAGAAATCAATAGATGAGGCTATCACCTGAGGGGCGCATTCGCATAGTCAGTTATGACTGTAGGCGGCTGCTACTATTACTGTTATTGACATGTATGTTCATTAGAGCGTCCGATTGGCAGAGTGGTTAGAGCGCTGGTCTCTCGCGGCAAAGGTGCCGGGATGGAATCACAGTACCGACACGCTCCAGGCTACCCAGCTGTAAATGGGTATCTGAGTTAGGGAAGGAAAAGGCAGCGAGGAAGGGAACTGGTCACCCCACCTCTCGATGCTGGATCTAGTTTTGGTAAAGTCTCTAACACTTCACTCCCCCACGGCAGTATCCACTATGGGACTCCCTTTACCGTTTGTGTTATATTCATTAAACTTTACTTCAGTACTGACGGAAGAGCCAGACGCTATTTCCTTTCTGCACATAAGATAACTTTCTTCCTTTCTGCACACGAGATATTGCGTAAACTTTCTTCCACTTCCCCTCGAGTAAACGCCTTCTTGACTTCGCAACAATTCTAGGATTAAGACATTTTGCATTAGCTGGGCTGGTCGACGACAGTCATAGTTTCCCTATTATAACATTACTTCGTCTGGTCCCAGTGGAAATTTCACAGTCACGAAGAGACAGTCTCAAAGATGCTCAGGAAATTACGATGGATGGACACGACCGTTGCTGACCATGGGATTTCTTCATCAGATAAGACGAGGTACACACACAGACGTTGGCGATGATGAGGTATAACTGGTTTACATATCGGTGTTATCATCATAATCTCCTTTTGAAGCACGGAACAATTCTTAAATATGGCCTTTTGAGGAAGATGGGCCAAATCACAAACTCCTGGTTTCTGTAGCAATTTGTTTTAAAGGACGAGGCCTGCCAGTCTCATCCCGACACCTTCGTATTGGTCGTGTTTTACGACATCTGTGGGTGTAGCCAGTTTGGGCCGAGCGTAGCTCGGGGGGCGGGGAGGGAGGGTAGGGGGGGGGGGTTGTTGCCCTCTGGTGAGACAAAGAAAGAATAGGGCGACTTATCCCTCAAGCATGTCGCAAAAGGTTTAACAGCACGAGGTTTGTTCATGAGGTTTGTCCATGAGGATTGTCCATGAGGTTTGTCCATGAGGATTGTCCATGAGGTTTGTCCATGAGGTTTGTCCATGAGGTTTGTCCATGAGGTTGTCCATGAGGTTTGTACACGGGGTTGTCCATGAGGTTTGTACATGAAGTTGTCCATGAGGTTTGTCTATGAGGTTTGCACATGATGTTTGTCCATGAGGTTTGTACATGAGGTTTGTCCATGAGGTTTGTCTATGAGGTTTGTACATGAGGTTGTCCATGAGGTTTGTACATGAAGTTTGTCAATGAGATTTGTCCATGAGGTTTGTACATGAGGTTTGTCCATGAGGTTTGTACATGAGGTTGTCCATGAGGCTAGAGACTTCGTCAGGTAAATAAAATGTCAACAGAAACAAGCACGGCAAAATCACATGTTCATCTGGGGGCAAGTTTCCTGCGAAGTGGATAGCTTCAGTGGTGGCCCAAGGAGCGAAATCAAGAAATATTTGATGGTGGGTGGGTATATAGCAGGGGTCGATAACCCAAGAGCTTTCTGGATCTACTTCAGTAACTGTAAGTTATCTAAAGATCTGCAATATATATAGTTTGTGTGTGTGTGTGTAATTTCAAGCAGGGAGGGAGGTGGAATGATGAAGCTGAGAAGAAAATAATAAATGTTACACACATAAAAGGTGGTGTGTTTCAGGCACACGTGTCAAATAAAGAAGTAGGAAACTAGACAACAGAAAAGCAACGGAAGTGAGTGGCTTACCGGAGAATCGAACCCAGGACCTTCCGAACGGCACTACCGCTTAGCTACGGAAGCGGCGAATCAGACTATCCTCCCTGCCAACTAAGCAACTTAGAAGAAAAGATCGCGTTCTTATCTCATGCAGTTCATGAATGTACAGGGTGTTTATAAAGTCGCTGTGCAGTGAAATTTACGCCCGGGCGAGACTACGTCACCAGAAATGTGGTTTTCAATTGGGGCTTGTTGTGTAATGCTGCACACCGGATTGTGGAACACAGCATTGGAACACAGAATATCATGACGTAAATTTGCATCATTCGTGACGTAATTTCTAAAATATTTTTCAAATTAACTGCACAGCGACTTTATAAACACCCTGTATTTTAGCATCTAGCTCGAGTTTTCATACGACGGTAGAGGTCTAGTATGAAATGTCCCTTTTATAGCCCCCTTCCCCAGCAATCGTCTAAGGATCAACCAAAACATCCACTGGGATCTTAATGGTAGATATCGTGATCGATAGCTTGCCGACTGTGGTGATGTCACCATGATACAACGATATAATATCTCCAAATTTAACGATAAAATGTAGGGTTAAAAATAATTCGTCAGATACTAGGAGACATGCTCGCCCATGCCAGCCTTTCCTGCCACCATTCAAATTATCTAGTTAGAAGTGCAGACGAAACGTTTACCCTTTGTAGACGGGAGAGAACGGAGGACACCAAAAGGAAAAATATGACTGAACACGTGTTTGAAGTTCGAACGGCAAAAAGACGCAATTGGGGGTGAAAGGAAAAAAATTCACGTCCCTAGTTGACATAAAGTAAGGAAATGGACAAGAAAAGGACCTTAGCTCTTGTTCGAGACAGTCATTTCTTGGACGTTTTTCGATACTTGGTCTTTTATTTGAATGCCGCGGCAAAACACATGAGAGAAGGTTCTCGAACAAATTTCAAAAACTAAACTTGAGAAAAAATATGTTTTTTTCTTAATAATAGAGTTATGAAAATAAAACCTAGCTAGTTTGATAGCCCATCTTGAGCAGAGAAATAATATGCTTTCATTTATACAGACGGATAGATAATAAGGAAGATATTGACAAAAGACTGTGTTGTTCATATCAGACGAGCGACTGCACTGTTAAAAAAATGTCACTAAATTTTCAAAATTTGCGGCCTTGAGACGCAGATGCAAAAAATCGAGCTGTAATGAAAGAGAGGGGGCAAGGTGGAGAATTGTAGCTAAAAATAACTTAGGAGGCAGATTCGTGTAGGGTACTGCATGGAGGGGTCCAAGAACCAAGCGTGTTTTTTATGAAAAAACAAGTAGAGACAGACGGACTAACAGACCGTAATACATACTTGACTGAGATTTGACTGAAGTGACTTTTGGTTGTAGATTTGAAAGCAAGGGGGGAAGTCGGCGATTGGTCAACGCATTTTATAGTAGCGGGACAGAGATGTGAAATTTTGCCATTTGAAATAAGTCTGTTCAGAGACGCAGTTTAAATTAATAAGTGGTGTTGATTCCCGAAGAATACAAATATATAGTGGGACGCCATCATACAGCCAGCAGCTCAGCTGAGTTTTGCTAGCAAATTTAACTGTGTTCTCAATTCTGAATTCTGAATTGTGAGTTTCTGTTTGGCACCAAAGCGGTGTCAAATGCTGTAGTGATATACACAAGTGTGGACCAGTGCAGTTTTACCTTGTGTCAGAACAGCCGTATATTATCCCCCAGCACGGAGAGGAGGGGCCACCAGACTTTTGTACGAGATCGACGCAGGCGAGATAAGTGTTATCTGGCCTGCTGGACTTTCACCAACTGATTTACCAACAAATTACCCACTATCCTATCAACTAATTCACCATACCATTGTGGGAAATTAAACTATATATACATCCCCTAAGTCAATGGACAATGTTTGGGAGTCATAGACTGGGAGTGATGACACCACCCCAACAGCATATCTAGTAATAAGTTCTCTTGGGACTATCTTAATATGTGGTGAAGTGGGATGTTATAAATATTTATAGGGGACTTAGTGTACTGACTGAGATCAGCTGTGAAGGTATCTATATCTAATAAGAGTAGTGTATTATAGATAACTTTACTTGCTGCCACATATGTATACCTCAGTCAGAATTATTCTGGAATAGTGTGATGACTACGTTATATGTCTAGTGTATGTGTATGATGAAGTGTAAGTCATAACAACAACAGACAGATAAACAATTTAATTTATTCCACCACACTTGACAACACTGTGACACTCACATACCTAAAACACTCTACGAGAATATCTTAAAGGAGTCACTGATAACTTTTCAAATAACAATATGTATTCAGTGCTGTCATGAATGTATATGTGTCCTGATTCAAATACAAAGGGAACCAGGAATCACAATCAATTTTAGTTACAAGTTATATGTACAGAAATTTATCAATATGAGTCTTGTAGTGACATATATTTTTAATAGTATCCTATGTGTGTCAGTTGTGTAGTAGTAATATGAGGTAATACTGGTTTTGTTTTGTTCAAGCTCTGTTGGTATTTGTCATCATGACTTCAATAGTTTGTCTTTATTGGAACTAGTATTGGAGATGTTCTCAGTTCCTGATATTAAAACAATTAAATTCCCCTCTTAATTTTATTTTATAGTGTCATTTTAAGATGGGGGTACATAATGTTGAGCTCCATGGCCACACTCTCTTATCTTTCGTGATGACTGCAGAAAAAGGCTCCTCTGCTCGATTACTTTAAGGCCATTCCATGCAGTTTTACTTTCCTCCGACACCTTCTGTTCAGGCTGGAGCATTATAGGCTTTACATCCTGTTTGCTACTGAACTACACATATATACAGGCATAAATTAACAATTTACATTCAATTTTCATTAAAAGATATTGAATATTTCAAGCTTACCACAATTCATGGAATAATAAACAGTTTCGTTGACTGGCAATGAATATAGCACAACTCCGATCTGCCGATGTCCCAGGCTTTATTTTATAAAAAATATACACTGGTGCTCAACGCACTGCTTCTTAGTAGGTTTATTACAAGATGTGGCAATGAACAGACGCTCTGAATCGAGTATATTCGCAGCTCTACTCAATGAAACCATGTCTACACATCTTTTCAAAAAAGTACTCCTTTTCACGTTCCCCTGACAACACAAGATAGTATTTATAGCCTGACCAATCGTGTTTAGTCTTACATTTGTTGCGCTCCAATCAATTTGGAGTTAACATGGTAGGCTATTTCCGTAACGTAAGGTTTTTTCAAACACGTTATAAAAAAAATTTTATGAGCAGAAATGATTTCATGCTGTCAGGCACCCCCACTATTTTATTTTGGTTATAATTTGGTAATTCCTAGACTATTGGCGTAACGTTTTACATATTCTTTGTCAGCAAGCCCTAAGGAACCCAAATATACAAATTTAATGGAGCTAAGTGGCCGCGTTCAAAATATGCAATTTCTTCTACCTCCTGTTTCGAAGATGTGCTGTCTGGGTACTGTCATGTTTTCAAACGTAAACCCATCTATTGTCATCTTTCCTAATAAGCGTTTTCCATGTTTTTTAAAACCTAACTCTGGGAAGGTTAGTGTTTTTATCACTGTCCGTCTGAAAAAAGTTAGTGCATGTGGCCTTACACGCGTGATGGCAGCAATTGTGTATCGCGCGACGCGTGTTTAGTATTGCATGCTTCCTGCCTTCATTCGCCCCTCTCTCTCTCCTGCTTTATCTGTCTTTTAGTTACGCCGTGTATAAAATGGAATGAATGAAATATTAAATTTAGGTCATTGATCAGTTTGCGTATCTCAAGGTTGTTCCAAGAAATACAGTACACGTTTCATTGAAGAAAGCGGGTAATAATACAGTAGGCTTTTACTATCAACGTGAAAGCGTTACAATTTGCAGACTAAGTAGAAAACGAGGGGGATTTTGCGTACAGTCATTGTGACAGCACTGTTTCTTTTACCATTTCTCTTTTCTTTTATTAAATTTATTTGTTAGGCTTTACATTTACCTTTTAATTTATATATGTGGATTAGAATATTCCACGACATAATATAATTATTATTAACCAGTCATTTGAAATAATTAGGTACACATTTTCCATTTTATTATGTCATATGATTATGCATTCCATTTATAACTCCATAATATTTCTTATGTTCTGACCAACTAAACATTTGGTTCAGAACAAAATAAATTTATCAAAAGATTTAAATTTTAAAACTAAAACAGCCTGAGTTAGTTCAGTGTGTTATAAAGTTTATTAATATTATTAGACTTATTAAACATCTGTGTGTGTGTGGGTGTAATCTACCATAACACATTTCATATCAGTACCCTAGACTTTTAACGTAGCCACATTCATTAGTAAAAAAGATATGTGTGAGGTCGTAAGTGGTAGTAAGAAGGGCCTTCTGTAATTCACATCTACATTTATCTCAGGAGCCTTCACAGCTGACCTCATACATCACACTAGATAACATCAACCATACAATACCATCAAAATCCACTACACCGACCCCTGGTTTAAGGTTTAATGAAGCTGTAGAAGTGATCATCCGATGATGATGGTAGAATAAAATTGACGGTTATGCTGACGAATTTTTCGGATATAGTAGAAAGTGTGTTGTTAAATGAATTGTGAATTGGCTTATGTTAGCATATGTTAGAATGCCCGATGGCCCTAGACAGGTCCAATTTCTGGCATATCAGTGAGGCCAGTGCAGTAATCGATGTACCTACAGCACACCATAGGAAAAGACTTTGATGCAGCTCCCACACCTGCTATTCGAAATAGGTCACGAATATGCTTGCACAGCTAGGACCCAGTTCGCTTCCACTGATCTACTAAATGAATCGTCCATACATCGTCCATACATCGTCCATACATCTCAAAGGAGATCCAGAACCAGTTTCATAAGACGGATGAGAAACAATGTAGCTACGGGGGAATTGGCTCTCCTGTCAAGAAAGAACTGGGGAAGCTATGAGACCATCAGAGTGAGGAATATGAGACCATCAGAGTGAGGAATATGAGACCATCAGAGTGAGGAATATGAGACCATCAGAGTGAGGAATATGAGACCATCAGAGTGAGGAATAGAGATGTACAGTGAGAAGACATCTGGCAGGAAAAGACGGTTAGTGCTGTTTGTGGGAAGCTGAATAGAGGAAAAGGTGTTCAAAGAATGGATAGTGTCTTCTAAAAGAGGAGGGACGTTTGGCCTGGATGATACTGCCAAAGAAATCACACTGCGGGGCTTAGTTGGCAGGGTTGATAGTCACGATTCACTCCCGTAGCGAAGCGGTATAATCGTTCGGATGGTCATGGGTTCGAGTCGACGGTAAGCCTATAATTTCTGTTGTTTTTGTGTTGTCTAGCTTTCTGCTTCTATATTTCTCACGAGTGCCTGAAACATACCTTTATGTGCATTATTTATTTACTGTTTACAGACCTCGCGTTTCCCTCTTTATTTACTGCTGACGACTGTTTCCAGGACCACCACGTGGAGGTGGAATGCGGTCTTGACCAGCTCTGGTTCGCTGGTCCTGACGCAGGCAGTCAAGCTATGAGTCGCTGACTGCGTTCTCTATTGCTTCGTCTTTGGGTCCCATTTATTCAAAGAAATCATACATGTGTTCAGTTGGGCAGTCACAGGCCGAGACTATGTGTCTCTCAAGATTACATGTTTTGTATAATTTAGGAAGCATGTAGAATACAGGCTTGTCCAAGCAATAGTCCCGAATGCAAAGTTTAGATGCATTACGAATGAACGAACGAAATCTTTATTTCATCTGGGTAAAAAAATAGGCATTATTGCCTTTTGACATTTCTGCCTTGCAACACAATTCTCAAAGTATTTTCAAACTAAAATATTAATAACTTCAGTCACAAGACCACTAGGAGGAACGAGCTTGCTAGCGGTCAGCTGGTTGGCAGTGTCTCGGACGTGGTTGTTGTAGTAACAAGTGATATTATAAAGAGAAGCTTTTGGTCAGCTGGCTATTGCCTTCCTGCATGCATTATTAGTTCTCACTTTCTTTTCTTCCCTATTTTCGTTCGCTCGTCTCTTAGGAAGTAGTCTCTTAGCTCGTTATCAGGTCATTTCTTTGTCCTTGTAAGAATTACCATCTGCTTTCGTTCACTGTAGTCCCAGGTGGTAGTACCGTAGCAGATACTACAGTCGGGGAGTGAAGTGTTTGAGATAGTGGTTGCAATGGGCAATATATTGCAGTACAGTATGTTGTTTCTCATTTCGGTACTTTTTTATGTTTACATTAAGTTTGTATCCAACATGTCATTTTTTTAAATGTTTCGCTTAGCGATTGTCGTAACACATCCCATTCTTACTTTAAAACCGCGTTTGATAACATATAATCTTATGCTTTTCTTTTTTTACACGAAATCATACGAGGGGCGTTCAGAAAGTAATGCACCACATCGTTTTTCTCAGCTAATAATGAAGATAGAAGCATGAAATTTTGCACACTTCAAATATGGCATGTGCCAATTGTGTGCACTAAATTGCACTGCAACCAGCCAAATAATACGGCTGCCCTAAACCGTTGAAATGGAGCATGTTAGCAACTTGCGTTATAAACAGCGAATTGTGATAGAATTTCTCGTTGCAGAGAAGGAAACTGTTGTGAATATTCACAAGCGTCTATGTGATGTGTATGGAAGTTTTGCAGTCGGCAGGAGTACAGTCAGTTGCTGGGTTCAGAGAATTAAAGAATCAGGAAGTGGAGATACGGAGCTGCCACAGCCACCAACGCAGAAATGTTGAAATGCGCTGAGGGCATTATTCTTACTGATAGGCGAATCACTACTCAACAATTGGCCTTACAGCTGTCAGTCAGCATTGGTAGTGCAAATGCAGTTATAAAAACTCTCGGATTTTCTAAGGTTTGCGCAAGATGGGTTCCTCGAAGTCTCACAAATGACCACCGATTGCAAAGGAAAGCAATTTCTTCTGAATTGTTGGAGCGTTTCAATGCTGATGGAGATAACTTTTTGGCTAAGATCGTTACAGGTGACGAAACTTGGGCACATCATTTTGAACCTGAGACAAAAAGACAGTCAATGGAGTGGCATCATCCGCAATCACCAAGAAGAAAGTAATTCAAGACAATTCCTTCAGCTGGAAAGGTCATGATCGCTGTCTTTTGGGACATTGAAGGTGTGATTCTTGTGCACGTTATGCCAAGAGGAGAGACAATCAATTCGCAAGCTTACATTAAGACATTGAAAAAACTCAATCAACGTTTTCGCAGAGTTCGACCGCACAAGAATCCAGCAGACCTGCTTCTCCTTCACGACAATGCGCGCCCTCACACAAGTCTGGCAACACGGGAAGCAATCACCAAATTGGGTTGGACTGTACTACCCCATCCACCCTATAGTCCCGATTTGGCACCCTCTGATTTTCATCTATTTGGTCTACTTAAAGATGCACTCCGTGGGGCAAGGTTTGAAGATGATGAAGGAGTGATTCATGCAGCGAAGAAATGGCTACATGATCAAGACAAAATCTGGTACGGGCTAGGAATACATGCACTTGTTTCGCGCTGGCATAAAGCCGTACAAGTTGATGGGGATTATGTTGAATAATACCGATGTTTACATGACATATCTATGTATATTGTGTATACAATTCATGCTTTTTTAATAAACAGCTCCTGAGAAAAACGATGTGGTGCATTACTTTCTGAACGCCCCTCGTATGTTTATGCTAATAACCTTATAAGCTATGCTTAGGGCAGGTGTTCTTAATCATTCTTGTGCCATGGACTCTTTTGATTGTCCGTTGAAGGCTACGGGCACCTTTAATTGTCCTGTTGTACTCTACGGACCCATTTTCAAGATCCAGCGATGAAAAATTCACGCTTCTCCTGAAATGTCTCAGTAGCTTCTTGTTTATATTTCTTATCCGTTGTACTTGGAGTGTCGTGAATAGTGAGGCTTCGTGAGGATTTTCTCTGCCAGGACTGGAGAGTCAAGTCTGTATCACAGACAGGGGGTATGATATGTCGATGTTGTGGGTAGTGGGGTTTCCTCCATATAGATGCCTCACCTTGCTTCACCCTAGGTCTAGTGAACTTTTTTCATGAAAGGAGCATCCTCTGTGGTGCCAGCCTCTTGGTCTAGTATAACCTCTCAAACCCAAAGATCGTTGTGCGTGGTAAAGAGCCACACCCTCCTCGAGGTGGCCCTGGTCACTGGGGTGTGAATCCGCAGGCTGAGCACAACGGATCTAGAGGAGCAAACCTCGATAATAAACCTGGTGCACTTACACCATACACACCCATCTGTAGTTGGAAGGGAGCCAGAACTATACTGAACAGACTTGGAGGAATGGGAACTAGTAGGCGCTGCTCTCTGATGAATGGAACCCATCGTAAAGGCACACATTCTCAGGACGTGACGATCCTTTCGTCTTGAACTTTTGGTCACTTGCCTAGAGCCCAAGAGAACTCGGAATAACCAGCAGGCGACTTGGTGGCAGGGATTGAGCAGTGTGAACCCTACCTTGGCTACATATCTCAGAGAGATGCAGAAAGACTCCTCTTACCCTCCGAAGTGCTAAAACAGTGCATTTCTGGCTCCTTTCTGGGGTGTACAGGAAACCCACAGGCACGCTAGCATTACAACCAAGGAGATGGATAGGATTTCCCCATGCTCTCAGGCAAATCCCAGGGTCAGTCTTCTAATCTAGTAGCCTACCCAGGACCCTAAAGCTGCATCGAATTGGCCCAGGATCACAAATACCCCCCCCCCCCCTCTGTGGCGCAGCATGTTGAGAACCCAGCATTGCACACTAAGCTTGGGGGAATCACATGAGCATCAGATTTAACACTGGCTCTTGACTGGATGGCTGCATGCAAGAGGATTCTACAGTGGAAAGCTGGCAGGTGACGGGTGCAGGGAAGTGGCTCTGCAGCACGTGAGGAATTCTTGGGAGAGCCCAGCCTCGTGTAAGCTCTGCATATTTGGAGAGCCCCCCTGGATGTCGGGGAATGCACAGTATGCCACCCCACCTATACCCCAACTGCTAACTTAAAACCAGATGTGGGGCCCTCTGGATGCATGCCAGACCAGGATAAAATGCCTGGGAAAGATACTGGAGCTCAGGACTCTCAACTCAATATGTTGCGGAATGGCAGAAAAGCCACAGGAAAGACCTATTTTGAAGATAATGCCAAGTACAACCATATTTTCACCATACGAGCTCGGACGTCGCCTCGGTAAACAAGGTCCGCGTAGATCAGTGACACCCCAGGCTGCTTGCGAAAGGTCTACTACTGGGAACATAAACATATTTTCAAATCAACTTTGCAGGCATACAAAACAAGAAAGAAGAACTGCTCAAAACATTAAATGACAAGAAGATCCATATAGCAGTACTCTAGGAAGTCATTGCACCCATAAAAACCTTTAACATCCCTGGATACACCCAGTATCGCTACACATGCAAGAAATGTCAAGGACGTATGACATTCATAAGAAATGACATTGAAGCAGATGTACGAAATATCCCCAGCAGTGGTGACATAGACATGCAGCAAGTTCACTGCTGGTTCAGAGGAAACAAATACACCATCTATAATGTTTACTGTGGGCCCCCAGCATCTGCAGTAAACGTCAATGCCGAGTACACCACATATTAGAAAAATATAATAGCTGGAGACTTCAACCCCCATTCACCATCGCGGGGGTATAAAACATACAACAAAAGAGGCAGGGAAGTAGAAGAAATCTGCAACACGTCCAGCCGTTCCTACAACAGAACTCAAGATCAGAACTCACTCTTTTGCTCAGGGCCAGCGGACCTGATCTTACCATGTTGTCGGCTAACATTGAACCAACTTGAAATTATACATTCCTGGCAGATATTGGCACAGGCCAATACTAATTAGTACATAGATAGAATAAATCCAGACCAGAGAGAAAGACCTACTGGAATTACAAAACGGCTAACTGGACAACATACGCAACACTTTCAGATAGCAGATTCAGCAGCATTAGCATATTAGATACAGTAAACATCACCATGTTGATCACAAAAGTTTATCTCGACTTACAATAACGTTTGCCACAACAACGTACCAAATAAACCTCACTCCCCATGAGCATACAACCAAAAGCATCGTCTCAAAAATTACATCTAGAGACAGAATTTGGATTAACAGCAGGCTATATGTCACGCGTATCTCTGTCGTACCATCTATGTCCTGGAACTTCATCAACAAAGCAGCGGGAAATTAAAACTAAATGATTTTTTAAAATGTAAGTTAAAAACAAAAAGCACTTCAGAGAAAACATCGCATTCTTATTTCATATAGTTACGAATAAAATGCATTTTTCTTAACTAGCTCGTGAGATTTTACTGGGAACGCTGAAAAAGTACCTTTAATCCTGGGGTAAATAAATAATACACACATAAAGATATGTTTCAGGCACTCCTGCGAATGTAAAAGAAGTAGAAAACTTGACAACAGAAAAACTACAAAAGTGGTAGGCTTTACGGAACACGAACAAAGGACCATCCGAACGAGTACACCGCCTAGCTCCAAGAGTCAATAGTACTAATCCTGGGGATATTGCTCGTTTACGTGTCAGCTTAAGAAGTCTACTTCGGAATTTATTTGGCTTTGAAATTCGTTCTCTTTACTCCCATTAGAGATGTGATTTACAAATAGATCGAGATCTACCATATACTGACCCCTGGCATAAGTCATACCAATGACATAAAAAAGTCTATGCGGAAAGAAAAAAACCCAGAAAAAATGGCTCGTATAAGAAAAAAAATCAGGGACGTCACATAGCTAAGGAATGTAGGCCAGGTCTGATTAGTAAATGTGTTGCGTCATTAGACTGTGTACTACTATTACGCAAATACGTTCCAATGAACAAAAAGCAAGTACGACAAGAACATATCAAGAGATATATAGCTGAGATTTGTAGTGACTGATTTATATTTTGTTATGCTGAATGTTTCTGGTCAGTTGTGTACATTTTCTTGGGCCTATTATGCGACACAATAAAACAACAACCAACAAGCTACATATTTTCATAAATGGATGCTTGTGTAGAAAAGAAGAATTGAAGTGGTATGACAAGATCACCAATGTGGAACTGAAAACAAGAACCAGTGGAAGAAGAACCAGTGGAAGAAGAACCAGTGGAACAAGAACCAGTGGAACAAGAACCAGTGGAACAAGAAGTGAGAAGAAGATTGTTGAGCTCGTGTCACCGTGGGGTTTGCCCAAGGATTATTCATGCTATTGTTAAGGTGAGATAAACAGTTAGGACAGCTCACAAGAGAAAATAATGAATGAAAATAATAATATTGCTAACTGACAACGGTTCAGAATACCGGCTCATGTTAATTAACAGTGAGTGATCATCTTGAGCTGCAAATCGAAAGTTCGAGAACAAGAAAAAAAAAGGCTCGACCAATAAATTTAAGTAAAAAGATTTGGGTCAGCGAATCAGAAAAGTGGCGAGAAAAACACACCACGCAAAATGACCAGAGGTCATTAGATGACAGTGAGTCCTGAGTTGTGCTTCAGGAAGAAGGTGTGATCGCTGTGCGGACAAGATGAACCTTCTGTGGTTTTACAGATAGGGTTGATATGTGAATATATTTAGTTGTCCAGCCATCACTAGCCAGTGTTATTCTATCGGGAGATAGTATTTGATTCTGTAGTTCACAGTTAAGGTGTATTTCTGAAAGGAGATCAGCGCCTATGCTGTTTTTTTTTGTAAGTATTGAACTATAATTATATTTTTACACAGAGTAGAATTTTGTTTCCAGGAGAGTTGTGCAGAAGCACGATTTGTCACTTCAGTATGAGTACTTTACGACTATGTACCAAGAAAACGGATGGTTATGAGCATGTAACGACTATCTGTAAAGTATCAAAAGGCTGTAAACATTTGAAGGAAACTAGAGATATTATAGAGGAGTCATATTGAACAAGATTTGAAGTATCCAGAATTGTATATGATTATCAAGAAAAAGTGAATATAGACTTTTATAGGAGAACTTCAAATATGCTCTCTCACTTGTAGGTATCAGAATGGTGAACATACAATTATTTATGCTTTAGATGAATTTTGTCGCTAGGAGCAGTTATAAGAATGCCGATAAAGAGCATTGGTATATGAGTAAATAGGAGCAGTTTGGAAAGACTAAGGAAGTCTACTGGAGAGAAGAATAAGTTAAAGAGGAATAAGGAAGATACATGACTTAGGATTCATGTATGAGTTAACCTGAAGTATAAAGACCCAGTAAAGGCTTCTAGGCAAACTCTATCATTTGAATGACTTATTGTACGTTGTCGCGAGAGGTTCAGATGTTATTAGAATATAGGATATCCCATACAAAAGATGTATCAAAGGATACCAGTATAGTGCCAGATAAGAGACTGGTCTTATAAGAAATACCCCCTTCTCTGAAAAGAGTAAGGGTGTATCGACAAGGTAGGGTCAAGCTGTATAAACCTTGAAGTATGAAGATAGTGAATGTTACTGAAGGTCTAAGTGCTACCTCTCCAGATCCCACCCTGAATAATGGTTATTCTATTTATTTTGATTCTGCTAGGGGATAAATTAATTTAATAGATATGTAATATAGAAATCCAAACATAACTTAACTCAATTTGAATAATTAGGTAAGATTGAGTGTAAAATATATATATATATATATATATATATATATATATATATATATATATATATATATATATATATATATATATATATATATATATATATATATGATGGGGCCGAAAAGACGCCCGCCCCTTTCTGTTTCTTGGCATATTTATCGCCCATATATTTTCGGTCAGCCCACGTGACGGCGCGAGCAAGCATTGTTGGGATGTAAAAAGTCTTCAAGAAGATATATTAGTTTAGGCCATAATAAAGCCTAAGAATTAGTTGTGATGTGTTATATTTGGTAGTCGGGTGTTATATTTGATAATTGTGAGCGATATCTGTGTTTTCGGGCCTAATAAAGCAAATATCGCGAGTGTCATTTAAGTGGCTAAATTAATACGCGTAGTGCGCAGTAAGTTGAGTGATTAGCCTAGGGCCTATATAAGAAGTGCATAGCGGCGAACGACTTTCTCTCGTTGCCAGTCGCCCCAAATAAACCAGAAAATAAGAGTCGATCTACAGTATAGATGCCTTGAGCACGATTAGGAACTGAGCACTAGCTGGGTGTTTGTTTGTTTAGTGTTTCGCTTGCTGGTTTATTTGTTTAGTGTTTGCTTTGTGTGCTTGTAGTCACTGATAGGGTTGTAGAAATAAATCTAGCTCTGCCTCAGAATCAAGAGTTTTTATTGTTGTTCGGGTCGGTGCGAGTGTGAAAAGAGAATGATCACATATCACAACATCATCAGCATCATCATCTCGCCCACCCTATCACAATTGGCGTCGTCGACAGGATAGGCAGACAGTGACACCGAGCAAACAGCAAACGAGCAAATATAATAGTGTAAACACCCAGCAGTGCGGTCTTGCAGCAAGATGGCTTCGATCAATGCGCCTGTGAAGGTAGTACACGTTGAGGTGCCAGAGGTAAGACTATTTGATGGAAAGGCAAATCCCACTTGGCAAGAGTTTGTGGAAGATGTAGAAGCCGTGTGGAAGATGGCGCCCTTTTGCGCAGAAGTCAAGGTAGACGTGATCTGGAACAACGTTACACCATGGGTCTCTAGGGAATTACGGATACGTGGCGGAGCCAAGGCCAGCCCTGAGCAGTTACTCAAGATAGTAGAGGGAGCCTACAGCGAGCAACCACCAGTCAGTGAGATGACCAGGAATTTCCAGGCCGTGAGTCAGGGGCCTAGGGAATGTTCTGTTTTCTTGGGAGGCAAAAAGCCAGAGACACTGGTGCAGATAGCAAGTGCAGAAGCCCACAGTGAAGAGGAGGCACTCAAAGCAGAATTATTTCTCCTAAAGGCCCAGCTAGCACAGCTGTCACAGGCCAGTTCGCCAGCACAAGAGGAGGTGCAGAGAAAGAGAGCACCATGCCAACCGCGGGAACAGCCAACGCAAGACGAGGAGGTGTGTTAGTAGGAACCGCAACTAGCCCTTCTTGTATGTGAGAGTCAGGCTGGTGTCAAGGAGAGCTGTGAGCTGACAGCACCAACAAACGCAGCTGCACCGACAAGGCGAAAAGGGGTTTGCAAGTGGTATAGTGTCCACAGGGGATGGGGGTTCATCACGCCAGATGATGGAGGTATTGATGTATTCGTACATCAGACCAAGATCTACAGAAAGGGATTCAGTAGTCTGGCGAGAAATGAACAAGTAGAATTTTACAGCAAACCATCATTCCCGGGCATGGAAGCAGTCATTGTGTGCGGCATTGGCGGTCAAGAATGCAAAGGAAGTAGGAAGCGACCCATGGCGCAGAGAAAGCCTACCAGGTTGAGGTGCTATAATTGTGGTGAGTTCTCAGGCCACATGGCAGCCAAATGCCCCCAAGGCCCGCTTCCGAAGAGATGTTTTCAGTGCAAGTCTACTGAACATTTGATATCCACCTGTCCCTCAAGGAGCTCTTTCCCGAAGCGTACTGCCACAACTAGGTTGCCTTTAGGGTGCAAGCCAAGAGATGGCCACGACAACTGTCACATTAAGGGAGCCGAGAAAATTGGTCGTCATCTAGGGAAGGAAACCCGTCCTAAGCAGACAGGAGGGAGTGCAAATCAAGGTTCAGAAGAGGAGACTCATCAAAAGCAGACTGTGGGAAATGTGGGCCACCGTCAATACAAAACGAGGGTAGAGCACGTCAGGAGCAATCCCCCTACAAAGTCGACAGCTACATGCACTGACAAGCAGATGTCACAGGCAAGCAGCGACGCGGCACAAGTAGGCGAATCTTCTAGACCACAGCAACTGCCAGCCCGACAACGTAGGGACATGACGACCAAGAGAGTCCCCAGCCGGGTTGTACCGATTACAGAAGCTCAGCCCAAAGCACCGCCGCTCAGAAAGAGTCCTGCGCAGCACCAACTATCTGAGAAGTTACAATTGAAGCGCCAGAGGTAGTGATGTTGTCGGGACGACAACAAAATCAGGAGGGAGATATGTGATGGGGCCGAAAAGACGCCCGCCCTCTTTCTATTTCTCGACATATTTATCGCCCATATATTTTCGGTCAGCCCACGTGACTGTCAGCCCACGTGACGGCACGAGCAAGCATTGCTGAAATGTAAAAAGTCTTCAAGAAGATATATTAGTTTAGGCCATAATAAAGCCTAAGAATTAGTTGTGATGTGTTATATTTGGTAGTCGGGTGTTATATTTGATAATCGTGAGCCATATCTATGTTGTCGGGCCTAATAAAGCAAATATCGCGAGTGTCATTTAAGTGGCTAAATTAATACGCGTAGCGCGCAGTAAACTGAGTGATTAGCCTAGGGCCTATATAAGAAGTGCCTAGCGGCTAACGACTCTCTCTCGTTGCCAGTCGCCCCAAAGAAACCAGGAAGCAAGAGTCGATCTACAGTATAGATGCCTTGAGCACGATTAGGAACTGAGCACTAGCTGGGTGTTTGTTTGTTTAGTGTTTCGCTTCCTGGTTTATTTGTTTAGTGTTTGCTTTGTGTGCTTGTAGTCAAGGACAGAGTTGTAGAAATAAATACAGCCCCTGCCTCAGAATCAAGAGTTTTTATTGTTGTTCGGGTCGGTGCGAGTGTGAAAAGAGAGTGATCACATATCACAACATCATCAGCATCATCATCTCGCCCACTCTATCACACATATATATATATATATATATAATTTATTGATCCTATACCGTTTCTCTTTTCGGTTAGGAAAATGATAATAAAATTCAAATGCTTTTTACATAATAGAAATAAATAAGTATGGAATTTTCATTTCCACAATATTTAAATATGATACAGTTATATTAACAATGTCACTTATTTCATTCATATATCTATATAGTTGTTATTTCACTGGACTGTAAAGTTGGTATAAGTTTATTAATATTAAAATCCTTCGTGATTCATCACTCAATTGTTTGTTTAATGTGTGTTTTTATTTCTTTTAAACTGTTCTGGATAGGCTGACCATTGGAGTTATGTTTCCACCTATCTTTTATAATGCGAAGCATCCATTATAGCCAGGATCCCACAGTGTCTGGATCTCCAGGCTGGGAAACAACAGGGTGACTCGCTCTAAGTATCTTGAGAACGTTTCGCACCAACAGAGTACCTCAGAATTGAATGTCTCGAAGACTGTTAGTTATTTCAGGATAAAACCTGGGAAATACAAATAATCGCAATCCTTGTATAGTCCAGCACTATTCTCTCTCCACACACACACAATGAACATTACAAACAAAGTCAGACAATGTGCCAACAGCTGCACAGGACACTTTACCTCAGTACCACTTACAGCAAGTTCGATGTGATTACATTTTCCTTATAAATCATAAGTTTGATCCATTTGTCCATAATATGCTTCCTTACAATGATTTGGTTTAGTACAAACTATTAAGTGACACCTTGATTAATACATGTTAACAATTCCTGACATCATTTCTTATGTTCCTGAACAGTGTGTCGTTCCTTTATGAAATACTCCTTCAAATACATTATTAAACTTACAGTCGTAGATTCTGCCATAATTCTCAATTTTTCTACACATTCCCAATGCTGGCTTTCGTCCCTAAAAAGTCAACACATGCTTCCGTTCAAGCCGGCAGCACACTCGTCCTGTAATTTTTTTTTTTTACACATATAACACACTACCGAACACACAAGTGGATTATACACAGGAAAATTACATAAATATACACACACACACATATATATATGTATATATTTCTCTTACCCTCAGGTAATACACAATAGCTATAACATGCTGTAAAGGGGTATCTAGGCCTGCTACGTAGATACAGCGGCAAAGTATTTGACAGCAAGCGTTTGCCGCTTTCGTCTGTTCAGCAAAGTATTTGAAAATGTTGTGGCCTCAATTCAGCACACGTTCAAGGACTTATATAGTATCGCATCGTACCTCGCGGATGGTTGGGCCAAAAGCGGTGTTAAGAATTTCAAACCAATGCGTCTTTTTGCCTTCTCGTTCAATGTGCAAAATTTTTAATATTTATTATTTCTCTTACTTCTGGTCCGATTTTAATCATTTAAAGTTAGAATTGTACTGTGAATTTAGCTCTACCTTTATATCTAATAATCGTTTAGTTAGCGAAATGCATTTAAATCTATGCAGCCTTTAACTAACTATATTGACGACTACCCTAATGTATAACTGTCAATTAAAACAATTTTTTCTCTTTGAATAACATACTATTCGAGGAAGTCTTTACACCTGTCGCTTAAGTAATTTTTCCGGTGTTAAACTAGCTATATCTTTCCTTTTAAACATCTCTAGTTCTTATGACATTAAATAAATTCTTACTATCCTTTACACAAAAAGGACCTCTATGTTACGCCTAAAAAGGTTTCCTTATACACACTAGAAAAAGGAGCGTTTCCATTGGTTCTTATATCGGTCAGTTTTATCCTTTTATTGCGAGCGGTAAATATGACCGTGGTGTAAGACAGACCAAAACACGACATACGTGTTGTTTGATTAGGTTATTAAAAGTTGTTTTGAAGGATCATAACGAATTTTATTCCATCTTTTATGAGTTGCTGATCACATGGCATGTACATTTAAACTACCACTATACGAAGTCACTATTACATCAAAGAAGGAACTGAACGAACCTGAATTACATAAAATAAAGATAGAAGTATCATCCAGGAATTTACATCTCTGGCGGAGATGGCCAGCACTGATATCAGCTAAATAACTTGGAAGATAAAAGAAAAGATAAAAAGAGAAGTTGTAAACTTAAATTACGTCACTAGGCCTGCCATCTACCACCTAGTTATATAGCGCTGTTACATACGACTAATTGATGCCGTAACTAGCCCTGTCACACTCGATAGGACACACATTGAGGATACCTGTTGATAGCATTACTCGGCAGTCCTTGTTCTGGAATCTCCAGGGTAAGAGAGGTAGGGTAAGACCAAAGTTCACATGGAAAAGAGACCTGGTGACAGACATGAAAGGGATGAAGAAGACATGGAAAGAAGTTGAGCTGGTAGATCTTTTTTAAGATTGATTGACCTTGTTTCTGCAACTTCTTCGTGTATAAGTCGTTTTTTATTTCCTTTAGCTTTAGTTAAGGAAGTAAGTCATGTACAATTAGTAAACAAGTAGGAAAAACACCAGAGGCTACAGAGATATGGTTTTGCAACAGAAATGTAAAATTCCTGAAAAAGACCAGTGCGCTAAGGATATATGTTACTCACGTTAGAAGGTGGCAATTAGAGTCGGGCATAGGAATTTCAAAAGGTAGTGCGAGATCACGTTTTGGTGCCATACTGTATTGTTCTCTTATGTAGGTCAATGACATGCTAATGACTTGGATCACAATATCATTTTTGTACATTTTAAAACATTTGGGTGCCTCTCAAGAGAAGGCTAACTAAGTGCCGGCTCTGGGTGCAATACACTTTCTTCTGGAATGTTGTGGGAAACAGAAAGCTGGAATATAATGTGACGACAAGAACGAATTGAAGGACAAAATATAAATATAAAGAGGACTAAAGAGAAGTTACTCGACATTTTGACATAATGGCATTGAAAGAAATCCACAACAGAACTGATCAACTGTACTGGATGTAGGAAGCACTGGATAGACATTGTCACCTACGCAATCAGGAATAGAGCTTGAAGAAGAAGAAGAAGCTTTAGTTAGCCTATACTCAGATCAAATTCGCACCTAACACTTGTTGGTACTGGTATTACAATATGAGAATTTAAGTTTAGACTGTACTTCAGAATACGTCTTTGAAATTCTGACGTCAGTGCAAGTTGGCAGTTTTAAAGAATTCTGTTTCCGTGCTATCTCGGCAAACCTTCAGCTTGTTTGTGGCTAACACTTTACGTGTACTCTAACCTGAAGCTATATATGCTTTAATAATTGTCCCACTTTTCTGTTCAGCTTGTCACTGCCTTACCACAGTCTCGATACCTACACTGAATACATATGAATGCAAGCACGCTTACTTCTTTCATGTCATTGAGGACGCCGATCAAGTCAGTGCTTTTCTTCACGTTCTTATATACTGGTTGTGCATGTTTAAGCATAGCTTTTAATTTATTATTTTTTACATGGCACTTTCTGTGCTACCTGACACTGTCAAGAATAACGTAATCAACGCTTGATGAAGCAACAACAAATAAGTACTCATCATTCGTTCATTCATACATCATCCTTCAGCTCCCCAAGGAGCATAGGTCTTTAACAAACTTAGGCCAAGTCGTCCTGTCACGTGCCATCAGCTTAAGGTATTTTCATGTATTCTTCGTTCCATTCATGTCTGTCTCCAGTTCTCTTCTCCATTAGTTCTTTAGTCTTCCTCTACTTCTCTTATCCTAGGGATTCCAGAACAAGTACTGCCCCATGTTTCCTCAGTGTGTATCTTATCCATCTCCAGCGACGTCTTCTCATCGTTTGCTCCACTGTAAGAAAGTACTTCACCCGTGTATTAACGGGGCACGAAAGAGGAGCAAAGAATAGTAACACTGTTCCCTACCAAGCATGTCGTAGAAAGCAACTAAGGAGGGTTATGCATGAGACCGGTTACTCCACCCTGTTGTGACAAAATAACCAAGAACGTCACATTTACATGTACCATCATGTAAATCATTATGTGCTCTCCAATTTCTTTTTGCCATCTCTGACAGTATTTGATATGTTCGATTCATTGTTTACTCTCTCTTCCTTCAATTCTTGTCATGTCGGAGAGTCATCAACCATACTTGCGGATTATGTTAATCAATGACTTTCGATTGAACTCATATTGACAACTGGATCTGTGGAGTGAAATGCTGTTTACGTATCAGTCGTAATATATTTCCGACCATACTGTGCATACGAGGGCCCGATTATAAGTAAACAACTTTGGGATGGCCACAGTCGGTTATCTTATCACTAATAATAGTTTCTGTTGGAGCAGGTTGTTGATGGTGTTGGTTGGACCGGGTAAATGACATAACCATCTTTGGGCATACATGTTGTAGGCAATAGTTACGATAATCATCTTGAAAGAGATTGTCTGTAGTGGATCTGTGAGGTCGTGAGTGTAAACATGATCGATAATAAACGGAATATGACATACCTTATATGGGAAGTGACTTGGAAACATCACATTTTTGGTGTGTCACGCAGGACTCTTCCATGAGAGGGTAGTGGGTGATACCTCTACCAATATACACAAATTGCATGCTGTTGGTTTGGCACTTGATATGTTAAAATATAACATTTGTGATTGGAGCCTTGTCACATAGGAGCAGTCTGGATGAGTGGGCCGAATGTTGCCTTATAATCTAGTGTGACCGCTTGGCCTTTCACGCTAGCTTTGTCCCTCCTACTTTGACGCTAAGCGTTTATACGAGCTAGAAGATGATACATGTAAGAATGACAGACCTTAAATGCAAATAAGACGTTTTTACACAAAACGCAGCATTCATTCAAAGTTCAGTTGCCGTTACTGCTCTGACAGGGTAAACGTAGGTCAGTCCCAGATAATAATGAATGGGTTTTATAAGCGCGAAAGTGGGAAATGAATGTTTGTGTGATCTGGTTTTTTTTTAAATCCTATTGTTAAGTTGGAAAAGATCACACATGTGAAAATAAAGTCGAAATAACAGAATGTCGTGTGCAAAAAGGTCGAAAAGCTGAGGAGTGGAGTGCAAATGTTAATTATTGTGTCGTGTGAAAAAAAGGACGGGTCGTGTGAAAAAAGGCGGGAAAAAAAGAAGAAATAGTATAAATAGAAGAGTTGTGGGCGATAGGTAGCGATTTCAGGACGTATGATTCCAAGAATACCATGATTTTAGACTACAGGATTTTTACTGATAGCGTTAGGAGAACTTCGTCTTTGAGGATACCAAGACAAGTTTTTGAGTAAACAAATCAGTAAATTATTTCTTGTGGATATACATATATATTCTATCTGGATGTACCTATATTATTCAGTTGGATTATAGATTGTTCATTTTGGATAAACAACCATCATTTTGTGAAATTTACAGTGTTTGTTTAAATGACATCAATAAACTCTAATATAATTTTCTACATTTGCTGTTTGTGGAAATTTACAGTAATTTCTTTCGGATATAAGTAGTTGTGCTGAAACTGTTTTGCTTATCATCAAACTCAAAGGGAAGAACATTCCTGGGTTGAAAAAATAACAAAAGGTCAAGTATTACGATCTCTGGCGGAACGCCAGTTAGCACTTGAACCATCACAACATATGAAGGATTAACTCTGACTACATAAAATCAATATAACTACTAGTGCCGTATAAACATACACGGCCACACTAGCACATGGTGAGTTTACGGCACTGTGAAATTTCAACTCCTCAAGACGACAGCTAGACAAGCCAGAATAAAGAATAGGGTCATGATTCCACTTTAAAGGACCGGACAATGTGTTTGAGCATCATGTGGACTTACTTTCAAGAAAACTCTCCCCTTATTAATACGGAAAGCCCGGAATCCTAGAAACCTGAACAGTAAGTGGTAGTGGGAGTCTATTGTAAAGTAATACGCCAGACCACGTGAGAGAGGCATTTTAATCCAGTTGCCTTGACTGTTCCTCTGAGACAGAGTCGGTGGTACCAATTGGTGGCACTAGTGGGTGGAACAAGTGTATGGTATAAGTGGCCTTCATCGAAAGCTAGACACCAACAGCAGACGGGTCTTAAAAGACGCGGTACTTTCTTCGCAATTACCCCACGATACTACGAGGGACATGTTGCGGTCACCAGACTTGACCAGTGACGAGAGTGAACCTGCAAAGAACAAGCATCTGCTGGAGCAGAAACCAACCGACATCTTACTGGCAGCTAAGTATCCACTTAAAGCTGCCAAGTGAACTCTTTTCTTTAAGAAATTTATAAAACCCCCAATGCAGATCATCACCTGTGATAAATGTTTAAAAGGTAACACTTTTTCCATGAAAACTTTTATTGATTTTTTACATTAACTATAATTGATTATTACATTTGTTATCAATTTTTTTCCCCTCTAACCAGCGGCACTCGAGCTTTTCAGCCCTTTTGGCTCAATGACATGTCATTGCGAGGCTGGGGGGGTCAGTGGACTTTCCTTCCAACCCGGTCAGGAGCTTCGCCCCTTCCCATCCACAGAGGGTTTATGTGCAGGAGCCGTTCAGGTTATTCAGTCAAATTCCCGGTCGTAAACATTCCTTCAAACGCTGACGCCCGGGCTGGAACCTTGAAAACCTGGTCGCCAGTACAACGTTGTAGCCATTACACCAGCGCGGCTCCCTGTTATCAATAAATATTCACATTTTTAGTTGATTCAGTCATTTTGAATGAACTGCGCACGTATGTCTCAGTAATTTTAAATACTTATAACAAAGATATTGAAGAAATATTTTACTAGTTTAAGTCAGTTGAAGGCTCACCAACACGAGCAAAATTCTGACTCACACAAGGCCAGGGAAGATATAAAGTTTATACGGCCTGGATCTTATCAGCCGTGGTACTTGGTTTCTTAAATTCCTATGAGGCCCCCTAGAATTGAAGCACCATATTCAATTCACTTCTCTGCCAAGAGTAATCTTGAGCGAAACGTAGACACCTTTGAAGACCCTCAGTAGATACTCTGAATTTTGGCCACTGCTGGACCATCACTGCAGAGCAAGGGGAGTAAGTCCCGTGACACCTATAAAAATGTTAAATCACAAAAACGTCAACAAACATGGACAGGTCAACTAAGAAAAGTAAAACTCAGCCATCCAAGGAGCCGCGGTAGCACAATGATTAGTGCACTGGCTTCCTAGCTCGGTGGTCCATGGTTCGATCCTCAGTTGAGATGGGATGTTTTTACAGCAAACGGCCCTGGGGTCGACCCAGCCTCATGAATTGAGTACCAGAGCAACTCTGGGAAGGTTAAGGCGGCCGGCGTGATGCTGACCACATCACCACTTGTGTGCCGATGGTCAAGAAAATATGGGCCTAACACCATATTCCCAATATGCCTCAATGGGCGTGTAACGGGATCCTTTACCTCTTTACCATCAAAGACAGGAGAAGGTCCTCTCTTAGAGAGGGGTATGATGTAACACAGAGAAAGCCGAAAGGAGTCTGTTCTGCTGACTAACCTATTTTCTTCTAGGAAAACCTCCAGATTTGGTACCTAGAATGTTCGGACATTGAACGAACAAGGGAAAAGGGTACAAGTAGCAGCAGAATTGAGGGAATATAAGATCGATGCCCTTGGACTGTGCGAAACAAAGTGGAAGGGATAGACAGGAGGAAATTCAGCACAAGTAAAATGGTGCTATCCTCGGGACATGAAGAAAAAAGTTCACACCACAGCGAGGGGGTAGTGATGCGTGATGCCATATGATGATGTCCTCAAAAATATTCTCTAGATAATAAAGGTTTTCCAAACCTAGTTCATTTAACAAAGTAGCAAGTAATGGTCCTTGGTACATGCATCAACCGATGCAGTACAATGCAGCGACATGTGAGCTGGGAAAAAATATCTCGTGACGACGACTTTCGCAGACAGGCTATGAATCGAAATCGCTCACGACCCAAAATCGATAGAGTTAATGAAAAAGTCAATTTACCTTGCTTTCAAGAAATACAGA
Source organism: Oreohelix idahoensis (assembly GCA_024509875.1). NCBI lineage: Eukaryota > Metazoa > Mollusca > Gastropoda > Stylommatophora > Oreohelicidae > Oreohelix > Oreohelix idahoensis. Next base: position 342,177 of record JAMPIV010021938.1, read on the forward strand.
AATATCACGCCTCCCGGCATGTGCAAATACACTAGAGGTATTATCCCGAATAAACGAAATATCCATAAGAGGACTATACATCCCTGACAGAACAAAAAATAGCGGAGATCCCCTCTTCAACGAGGCATCTCTTTCGCCATTCCAAATCGCTCACTCCACTAGTGGTGGGCGGAAACCGATCGACCAAGAAGCAAGACAAGTCATGCGCAGTCCAGCGCAAAATGACCACAGCTCAAACTTAACTGCATTCGATACCAACGCGAGAAGACAAATGCTTACCGAGAAAAGTGACTATAAATTTCAAGCAGTTGTTGCCCTTGCGTTATAAAATAGATATTGAAATAAAACGATGTTGCGAGAATTTATCACGCAACATATCACCACCTCCTCCCGATTAAAAAAAAAAAATGTGGAACATATTTTTTTTTCAATATCAAAGAGCATGCGATAAGCGGCTCAAAACGCACGAATTATGCGCTGATAATTAACTAAATTGCCAAACAATAGGCTAATTATAGAGTGTCTGGTGAGGATATACCTCAACAGAAAAATAAATATGTCTCAAAAAATATTCACATCGGGGAGGTGTCACCAACACACATCACGTTAGCATGTAAACACAATATACGTATGCAAGTTACTATAATCATCATTAAACAGCATACTCTAATATTGTCTTTAAAAATGGATGTACAAATCTGATAGGAAAATTTAAATAGTACATTCTTTGACATGTAATGACATAAGTACATAGTAAAGTTAAACTACATGACGATCCAGGACATATGCTCTGGTATTCCGAGGGTAAGTACACAATCTAGAACTCGTCATGCTTGATACTAGTAAGGTAAGTCCTCAGCTCAACAATGACATTCTGAGAAAGTACAAGCAATATAATGCTAATTAATAACTAATATGCTTCATAAGGTACAATACATTATTAATAATTGTGGCTGTTTAGTAAACTAACGGCCCTTATATTAACTACTCAGTCCTCCTCTATCATCTTAAAATACGAACAGAAGAAGATGACAACAAAGCACGATAGTGTGTACATATAAAGTGAGTACAGATGTGCTAATCTATTGTAGAAATATAGGTGTGTTATGACTCTGTAATATATGGAAATATAGGACAGAAGTATTAGTTGGAGTCATGTGGGCATCTAGACAAAATGTCAGCCATCACATTATCCGCACCACGGAAAGCTCGTACCGTGAAGTGAAAAGGTTGAAGAGCTATAGCATATCGAGTGGATCTCGAACTCTTCAAATTCTTAGTCTGAATAGCTGTAAGAGCTTTCTGATCAGTCTCTAGAATGAAATGTGCGCCCAGGAGGAATCTTTGTAGTTTTAGAATTGACCAAACCATCGCTAACAACTCACGGTCTAAAACCGAGTAGTTCCTCTCTGCCGCATTTAGTTTTCTAGAAATGTACATAACAGGATGCAGAGTATTTGCATATTCTTGCATCAGTGCTGCTCCAATCCCAGTGGATGAAGCATCACTCCGAAGAACAAAAGTCCTATCAAGAGTAGGTAATCTTAAGATGGGAGGAGTAGAAAATATATTCTTGATTTGGTCTAGTGAAGATTGGCATTCTTCAGACCAACGGACCAGATTAGGCGAACCTTTCTTCAACAATGTTGATAGAGGTGCCATGATCGAAGATAAATTTGGAATAAATCTCCCATAAAATTGAATTAAACCTAAGAGACTCCTAACTTGTTTGTTCGTTTTAGGAACAGAGATGTTCAGTATTTTGGAAGTATTGTGGTCTTCTGTCTTCAAGAGACCATGACCAACACGATGACCCAGGAAAGAGATTTCACCAAAACCAACAAAAGCTTTAGAAGTTTTTGCTGTCAAATTATTCTCACGTAGAGTGGACAGTAAGTCATATAACCCTAAATAGTGATCTTCCCAGGTATCACTGAAGAGACAGATGTCATCTAAGTATGCGATGACATCCGAACGATGTGACAGAATTCGACGCATCATGCGAACGAAAGTGGCAGGGGCGTTCAGAGACCAAAAGGCATAACATTCCATTGAAATAGACCCCTAGGTGTAGAAAAAGCAGTAAGAGGTTTGGCATGCTCTGCTAAAGGCACTTGCCAATAACCTTTAGACAAGTCAAGTTTAGTGAAGAATCTAGAATTAGAAAGTCTAATCAGTAGATCTTCTAACAAAGGCATCGGTTCAGCGTCGAACTTTGTGACCTGATTCAATTTGCGATAATCAACGCAAATTCGTATGTTCTTATCCTTCTTCCGGACAATAACCATGGAAGAAGAATATGGTGAAGTCGATGGTTCAATTATATTTAATTGAATCATTTCATCCAATTCCTTTTCCACTTGCGACTGAAAGTGTATAGGAATAGGATACGGCTCTAACCCTAAATTGGATTATTGTCCGGTAAGAATTATGTCATGTTCTATGACATCTGTGTGTCCAGGAATGTCAGTGAGAACATCCTGAAATGTTTGTAACATCGACGAGACTTGTCGATGTTCGTCACCAGAAAGATTAGGAGAAACAGAAACGTTTTTCCAAGATTCCGTGGAATGTAATGGAACCACTGGAAGGGGAAGGTTGACATCAGAGAAGGTAGCTTCCTCATCCTGAATGACAGACAGGGATGAATAATGACCGTGAGGTGCAGGACATCATCCGTTGCCTGGAAAATAGGCAGCAAATAGTCCGGACGTTCGTGAAATTCCGAAAGCATGTTTATGTGGAAAGTTTTATGCTTTCCATCAATATCGACCACATAGTCAACATCGGAAATCCGAGAGACTATTGCATACGGACCTTTCCATGCAATAAGAAGTCTATTTTCCCTACTGGGGAGTAGGACGAATGCCTTTGTCACCTGGACAAAGTTGTCGTAGACATCTATTCTTGTTAGCAAACTGCCTTGCCTTCTCTTTAGCAATTTCTGATGAAGCAGTTGCTAGCTTACATGCCTCAATGATCTTTTGTCTAACAGCAATGACATACTCATATGAGGATTGAGTTTCATCGCTAATATCATCGGCAGTGATGAGATCGTGTAATAAAGACATAGGGCCGCGTGGACGCGCGCCAAAGACAAGTTCGAAGGGAGAAAATCCTGTGTGTTCATTAGGGACTTCTCTATAGGCAAAGAGAGCCGCGGGTAAAAAACCCTGTCCCAATCTTGAGGATGATCTTCAGTTTATCTTACCAAGCAAAGTCTTGAGCGTTCTATTCAGGACGCTCAAACTAACCCATTAGACATAGGATGGTAGATACTACTGAGAGATCGTTCAATAATGTAAGGTAGACATTACCTGTGACATAGTGTCAGATATGAGTTGAGTGCCATGGTCTGACAATATTTCTCTGGGGAACCCCAAGCGAGAAAATATACAACCAAAGAGCATCTGCGATATCTGTAGTAGAATATGCTCTTAAGAGGAATAGCCTCTGGCCAACGTGTGCACATATCGACACATGTAAGGATAAACTGATGTCCTCTGGCCGACTTGACCTTAAAAGGGCCAATAATATCTATGGCCATTTTCTGAAACGGCCGAATAGGAATGTCAGCAGCCTGGATAGGCGCAGCATGTCGTAGTCCTCTAGATTTGACCTCCTGACATACCTTGCATGATCGGCAGTAAATACGAATGTCCTTATTGACAAAAGGCCAAAAGAAAGCCGCAAGGACTCTCGACTTCGTACGGGCAAAACCCATATGTCCAGCACATTGCGAGTCATGAGCATGTTGTAATATTTGGACTCTCATGCTCTTGGGAACAAGAATTTGCGAATGTGCCGACGTAGTCGAATCTTGTACCATACGTACAAGTACGCCGTTTCTCATTGCAATCCAAGATGTTCTATTTGTATCCTGATTCGGATCACCTTTCTTCGCAAGAACGAAGAATTTTTTTAAAGAAGGATCTTCTTCTTGCAATTTTATGAAAGAGTCACGAGTGATTACTAAGTGACTATCTTGGCTATCAACTTCATTATCACTATTCAGTGAAGTTTCGGGTGTTTGTAGAGCTTGTGCTCTTGTAACTACTGCATTTGTAGCTTGCATGTTATTATCTTCCCAAGCAGCAATCTGCTGTGGGGTACACTCCCTAACTCCGTGAATACGACCAATAATAAGGTCCGCAATAGGATTAGGTAAGAGACAAGCATGCACATCTCCAGTAAAGAAAGGAGTGGCAATGCGAATTACAGCAGTAGGATATTTTTCTAGAGTGCCGCCAAATGTGACACATTTAATAACCCTTCCTGTAGCACAAGATGGATCTACAAGCGATTGTCTAACACCAATTATGGTGCATCCGGAATCGAAAAGTAGTGAGACCGGAGTATCATTAACAAGACCCTTATGTAGGATTAAAGAACCCCTCCCGTCATGCGCAACAGCAGCAGGAAGAGCGGGAAGTGGGTGACCACAACTCAAAGTAGTTATGGTACCCGGTTCGAATAAAGTACTGCATTGGGGGGCATTTGTTTGCTCTCTCAAAGTCAAAAGCAGAACCAGTGACCGCGTCAAAGTTTTTACTATCAACAACATGATTACAGGCTCCCTCAGTTTCCTGTTGTACAGCATTAGCCTGCTGATATCTCTTTTTTTTGTGTTGAGATCTACCCCGACTATTATTACCTCTGAAGTTATCAGAGTTATTATTATCTCTGCAGTTATTATTGTCTCTATTGTAATTGTTTATCCTGGTTCGAATTCCAGTTTCCACGATTACTATCATGTTCACATTGATGCGAACATCTATTTGTTTGGTTCTGAGGTCTTCGGCAGGAATAACCTCTATTACCATATCCTCTTTTGAAATGCTTATAATTATTAGGGTGATAGTAACCAGTACTATCAGGTTGTCTCCAATTCTTCGAAGAAGAATCACCCTGAAATTGATTTCCATGATTTTGACAGAAATCACCGCTACTCTTTCTATCAAAATTTTGTTGGAATCTACGAGCAAAGTTTTGGCCATACGGAGCTGCCGAAGCAACTGGTAAACCTTCTTTCACCTTAGAGTTACCCATGGTTATGTGTGGGTGCGCAGTTACGTATTGGCAACAGAAATCTTCCATTTCTTTTATTGTTTTAGGTTTACGTTCATGAAGGAAAGCAAGGGACGACATGACTTTGTCTCTAAGTATTAAGTCCATAAGTCCTTCATAAGTTTTTTCCGTCTTAGATAGTTCAACCCATCGTGAGAAAGTAATGCGTATTCTTGCAATAAACTCGGAGAATTCAACTCCATTTTCAGGTAACATGTTTTTAAATTGTAGACGATAGCCGTCTTCGTTAAGCTGATATTTCTTTAACAAAGCGGCCCTGACAACCTCATAATTGTTCTTGTCAGGTTCATCCACCATATTTAATATACTTAGAGCTTTACCTGTCAGTATCCCTGATAACTGATAAACATATTTTGCTTTGTCTATGTTATGAGCTGTACATGCTTGTTCAAATCTGTCCAGATAGAACATTATGTCATCACTGGAAGGACTAAATGTTGGTAACTTAATCTTAAAAGTATCATTATTAGCCTTACCAGAAGATGAACCCTTGTTAGAATCATTACCATTACTCATGCTCGTCAATTTCAATTTTTCCAACTCTAAAGCTAAGACCTTTTCTTCATGTTCCATTTTTGCTTTCTCTTTCCTCTCATCAGACTCTCTCTGTAATCTTCTTTCCTCAGCCTGAGCCTCTTTTTGAAGTCTTTCATTTTCAGCTTCTTTTTCAAGTCTTTTATTTTCAGCCTCTTTTTCAAGTCTTTTATTTTCAGCCTCTTTTTCAAGTCTTTTATTCTCAGCCTCTTTTTTTGAAGTCTTTCAGCTTCTAGCTGTAGCTGGAGTTTTCTTTCCTCAGCTTCTGATTCCCTTTTTTGTTTTTCCATTTCCATTTGGAATCTTTTTTCATCCACCTGCATCTGCAGTTTCTTTTGTTCAGCTTCCATATGCAGTTTCTTTTGTTCAGCTTCCATTGCTTTATCATATCGAGCAGTTGCAAATACTTCTAACTTATCACCAGTCTTCCCAAGCAATTTACCCTGCTCAATAAAGTGCTCAAATGTAGACATGTTGTCTAACATATGAGTCCAAAACCTGAAATAATTAACTAATTTATTTCAAACCAAAGTGTAACAAGTCTTAATTAAGCACTTGTATATTCACATCACATTATATTATCCCAGTCTCTGTGGGAAACAAGTCTCCAATCAAAGAACTTGTATATGAAATATCAGCACTCAATTCTTGATCATAAGTGCACTTCTCATTCAATAGTGCACGACACTATTCATCATTCATTTATCATCAGTGTAGTAGTAACAGTGCATTAGCATAGCCCATTAACTAATTACTATAACTGTAAACAATGACTATGTAAACACATGCAGAATGTAAACATTGAAAATGTAAACAATACAAACAATGTAAACAATAACAATGTAAACAATAACAAAGATCAGCAACAATACAAAAACTTTCGCAGAAATCAACTAAAAATAAAGCAGAAATTAATGAAATATCACAAAAAATGTGACGATATCTGCGATAGAATTAAACAAAATACATGACACCACAGTGTATAAACAAAAATGTTGTATGAAACTAAATTATAGACAAGAGTAGGCTAACAAATACAAACAAATCAAAACAAAACTAAAGAATGCGAAATAATAACGAAAACAATATTAAAACATGTCATCACAGCTAACATAAATAGCAACAGAAGTCGCTTAGCAAATTCCAGTATTGGAAATTTGCAAACCTTACAGAAAACGCTCACAATAGACGACCTCTATGACGTGGCATAATCTAACGGAGACACCACCCAACCGAGAACCCGCTGAAATATAAACATATAAATATACGAATAACATATAAACATATAACATATAGAATGAGATGATACACAGAAGACTCAGCAGAAGTATAAGGGCACAGTTTACATACAAACAGGCCACTTAACTTATAGGCTTCCAATCGTAGAACAGCAGAAAAAAACGGATGTCAATCAACGTCCTAAAGAGCGAAGCTCCAACGATGATGGCACATCTGAACTGCTTCCACTGCTAACACGATGGTACAAGAGCTTCTGAAATACTGTGTGTTGAGTTGTTTCGGCACTTGACCTTCTAATCCAAAAGTAAGTTGATGGAAATCGGTACTTGGCCTTCTTCAGAAAACAACCCGTTTCAACCGGCACTTGACCTTCACAAAAACGACAGCACTGGAACCTTGACAGCAGCAACTTGCTTGACTTGCGTAAAAGATAACAGCAGTCCGAGTTATCCGGCAACATGTAACAACGCCGGGTACTGTCAAATTCTTGTTTCCGTCAAAAAGTTGAAATTTTGACTTTTACCGGGCAACGCCGAGTACTTTGAAAATTTTGAAGATGTTGACTGTATTGAAGAATGTTAATTTCTTGAAGGATGCTGATGAATTCTTGTTGAAAATGAAGTGGGTAAGGGACCCCGTGTTTGCTGGTACCAGAATCAAACCAGCTTATGGCCACCAAATGATGCGTGATGCCATATGATGATGGATGGTATCCGCATGTCTGGTTTTGTGTAGTGTGCAGATGTGTTCAGTCAAAACAATGTTCATACAAAAATAACAGGGCAATCCACATAGGACGTCAGTAAACTCACGACGTATAAAGTCAATGATTCTTGTAACAGCCGTTGACGTTTTTCTTCATTATTTATTGTGGACGCCACAGTGAAAAAATGGTTACGCGAATATGTAGACACATCAAACAGTCATTATCACAGCAACATTCAATACAGCAATAGACGGTAGACAGCATTACAATGATGAGTCAGATGCATGTTATATTTCATAGTGCTGTAAATGTAGTCAGGTGAAAAACTCCATCCCTTTCTATAACAGCCAGGAGATAACCAGATGTATGAGATCAGTTCACTCTCCTTAGTTTGACTTCAGCAAGACAGACACGTTTGCCGAAGTATAAATAATGTCCTCAAAAATATCCTCTAGATAATAAAGGTTTTCCAAACCTAGTTCATTTAACAAAGTAGCAAGTAATGGTCCTTGGTACATGCATCAACCGATGCAGTACAATGCAGCGACATGTGAGCTGGGAAAAAACATCTCGTGACGACGACTTTCGCAGACAGGCTATGAATCGAAATCGCTCACGACCCAAAATCGATAGAGTTAATGAAAAAGTCAATTTACCTTGCTTTCAAGAAATACAGAAATATCACGCCTCCCGGCATGTGCAAATACACTAGAGGTATTATCCCGAATAAACGAAATATCCATAAGAGGACTACACATCCCTGACAGAACAAAAAATAGCGGAGATCCCCTCTTCAACGAGGCATCTCTTTCGCCATTCCAAATCGCTCACTCCACTAGTGGTGGGCGGAAACCGATCGACCAAGAAGCAAGACAAGTCATGCGCAGTCCAGCGCAAAATGACCACAGCTCAAACTTAACTGCATTCGATACCAACGCGAGAAGACAAATGCTTACCGAGAAAAGTGACTATAAATTTCAAGCAGTTGTTGCCCTTGCGTTATAAAATAGATATTGAAATAAAACGATGTTGCGAGAATTTATCACGCAACAGGTAGCTCTAATGGTATCTAAGGAAGCGCAGAAAGCACTCATTGAATAGGAAAAAGTGGGACCCAGAATCATTACAGCAACTTTCAAAACAGCTAAAATTAAAACAAAGGTAAACGTCATCCAATGTTATGCACCAGCCAATGACAAAGAAGAGTCTGTGAAAGGAGCATTTTACACCATACTACAAGATATTATGGATGTAATAAAAAGAAAAGACATGACAATTGACATGAATGCAAAGATAGGTACAAACACCGGTTTTGAAGAAATCGTGGGAAACGGGCTAGGAATAATGAATGAAAATGGGGAACTTTTACAAACTTCTGTGCTTCATATCAACTGGATATAGGAGGAAGTATGTCTCCACATAAGAATACACAAGGCAACATGGATATCACCAGACCACAGAACAGAAAACCAGATTGACCATATATGCATAAACAATAAGTTTAGATCGTTATTGCATGATGTAAATATATATAGAGGAGCAGGTGTGACATCAGATCACCATCTGCTGATAGATAAAGTAAAGATAAGACTCAAGAGAAACACAACAATACACAGCTATAAACATCAATTTAAGGTAGGACATCTAAGAAATAAGAAACACATTTACGGTCACAATATTCAACAAATACCAAGTGCTCCAACAGCTGGAAGATATAGCACATACAGAAGACCACTGGTAGCAAATTAAATCTAAACTGAATGAGACATTTGAAGAAATACTGGGAAAAAAAGAACGACACAAAAAATCACGGATAACAACATACGCCATATGCATGGAGGCATATCTGGAGTCATCCTTATATGACCACCAGCTATGCACAATGCTATAATATACATATGTGGAAGTGAACCTCTGTTTGTGAGGCTAATTACACCTTCAATGACTCTTGAAGTCATCCACACACTTCTGGGAATTCTCCCTGTGGTGAAACTTGTTGAAAACCCAGCATTGCACACTAAGCTTGGAGAAGTCAATTGAGCCTCAGACGTAAATCGTCTCCAACCTGATCTGAGTGTAGAAAGTTACCTATCTGTAAATATTTAACACCGACTGGCTTTAACCTGATTGACTGCGTGCAGGAGGATCTCACTATGGACCCAGTGATAAACAGGGGAGTTGAGAAGTGTCTCTGTGCAGGACGTGGCAATTCTTTGGAAACGTCCAGAATCAGAGCACACTATTTTAGCTCTGTGTAGTTGGAGAGCTCCCTTGGATGGCGGAAATGCACAGTATGCCACGCGTTTCTTGTTTCTAGCTTGGGATCAGATATGACGACCCTGTTACTGCAAGCCAAGCTGGAGAAACTGGAGCTCATGACGGGAACTCAGCACATTTTTGAATGGCAAAAAAGCCACGAGAAAAGCCTAGTGTAGATAACACGAAGGAGTCTTCACCTTGATATTGGCTCCAAAAGAGCGAGACACGCAGCAGACCTAGTTAAACAACAGAAACAATCAATAAGATAAAAGGCAGAAAAAAAACCAAGAAAGCAGGATTAAACACAAGCAAAACCAAAAGTTCCAAAGCCAAGGCTCAAGAAGTGTACACAGAAGCAAACAAAGAAGTAAGAATAAGCATCAAAAGAGACAAGAGGAAATGTACCGAGAAATTGGCAAGAAGAGGCAGAAGATGCTGCAGCCAAAGGAAATTTGAAAGAACTGTATAACTGCACAAAGAAGCTAACATGGAAATATAAGCAAGCAAACTACCTCATTAAAGACAAGAATGGAAAACTGTTTAGCAATATAAATGAGTAAATGAAAAGGTTGACGGAATATTTTAAAGACCTTCTCAATAGACCAGCTTCACAAAATCCCCCAGACATCTAGTCAGCAGAAGAGGAGCTACAAATTAACTGTGAAAGAAGGAAGAAATAAAGAAAGCCATAAAGCTTCTAATAGATGGAAAAGCAGCTGGTCCAGATGGCATTTCAGCAGAGGCCATCAAAGCAGATATTGACACTGCTTTTATATAAATTGGTAAAGTCTGGTAGAGAAATAAAATACCGGCAGAATGGAAGGAGGGATATCTGGTTAAGCTGCCTAAGAAGGGAAACTTATAAGAGTGCACACATTATAGAGGAATAATGTTACTATCAGTGCTAGGAAAGTATTAAATAGGATCATCCTTGAGAGATTAAAAGAGTCCGTAGACAAGCAACTCACCCGTGTGTTACCGGGGCCGGAAAGGGGAGCAAAGAATAGTAACACTGTACCCTACCATGCATGTCGTAAAAAGCGACTAAGGAGGGTTGGGGATGGGGCTGGTCAGCAGAGAAAGAAGACACCAGACTACAAAATGTCTTGGAAAAAAAGAAAAGAAAGGACATCACAATTTTGATTGGGGAGGACCTAACGCGAAAATAGGAACAGACAACAACGACAATGACGAGATCATGGGAAAGTATGGATTAGGCATGACGAACGAGAATGGGGAACTATTAGCTAACTTCTGTGCTTCATATCAACTAGCTATAGGAGGAAGCATATTTCCACACAAAGGAATACATAAATCAACGTGGATATCACCAGACCACAGAACTGAGAATCAGATTGATCACATATGCTTAGTAAGAAGTTTAGGTCATCATTGCATGAAGTAAAAGTATGTAGAGGAACAGATGTGGTATCAGACCACCAACTTCTGTTGGCTAAAACAAAATTAAAACTCAAGAAATTTGCAACAGTATATAGACATAGAGTACAACAGTATAATGTGGGATATCTAAGAAATAGGAAATAAGAGAAACATTTTCAATCACAGTATCCAACAAATACCAAATACTCCAACAGCTGGAAGATGAAACAGATACGGAAGACCACTGGCAAAGAGTAAAAAATATATGGAACGAGACATGTGAAGAAGTACTGAGAAAAAGAGAACATCAGCACAAAGCATGGATAACAACAGAAACCATTAGCAAGATAGAAGACAGGAAAAACAAGAAAGCAGATTTAAACACAAGCAAAACCAGAAGCTCCAAAGCCAAGGCTCAAGAAATGTACATAGAAGCAAACAATGAAGTAAGAAGAAACATCAAAAGAGACAAGAGGAAGTATATTGAAGAGATGGCAAGGGAAGCAGAGGAAGCTGCAGCCAAAGGAAATATGAGGGACCTGTGCAACAACACAAAGAAGCTAACAGGGAAATATAAGCAAGCAAATGGCCTTATAACAGATAAGAATGGAAAATTGCTTAGTAATATACAAGAACAAATGAAGATATGGACCGAACATGTTGCGGAACTTCTCAATAGACCAGCTCCAACTAATCACCTAGACATCCAGCCAGCAAAAGAGGAGCTACAAATCAGCTGTGAACGACCAAGTAGAGAAGAAATAAAGAAAGCCATAAAGCTTCTGAAAGATGGAAAAGCAGCTGGTCCAGATTGCATTCCAGCAGAGGCCATCAATAAAGATATACATAGATATTATACAAACTTCTTGGGAAAGTCTGGAAGAGAGAGGAAATATCAGCAGAATGGAAGGAATGTTATCTGGTCAAGTTGCCTAAGAAGGGAAATTTACAAGAATGCACAAATTATAGAGGAATAATGTTACTATCAGTGCCTGGAAAAGTATTAAACAGAATCATCCATGAGAGATTAAAAGAGTCCATGGACAAGCAACTGAGAGATGAAAAAGCAGGTTTTCGATAAAACAGATCCTGTACAGACCAGATAGCCACATTGAGAATAATAGTTGAACAAAGTCTGTAATGGAATTCACCGCTATACATCGGATTCGTGGACTATGAAAAGGCATTTGACAGTGCAGACAGAGAATCACTTTGGAAATTGATGAGGCATTATGGAGTTCCCATGAAGATCATTAACTTAATAAAGAAGACATATGAAGACATGACATGCAGAGTTCTTCATGATCGACAACTTACAGAACCGTTTAGAATTAGAACGGGAGTGAGACAGGGATGCCTCTTGTCTCCTTTTCGTTTCTTACTAGCAATAGATTGGGTTATGAAAATATCGACATCACACAACAGAAATGAAATCCAGTGGAATCAGACTAAACAGCTTGATGATCTGGATTTTGCAGATGACTTGGCTCTTCTGTCCCATAACCATAATCATATACAAGAGAAAATGAAAATTCTCGATGAGAGGTCACAACATGTGGGCCGGAAGATACACGGGGAAAAGACAAAGATTATGAGAATAAATGCAAGAAATGATAACAAGGTTGAACTTGAAGAAACACCACTAAAAGATGTAGAATTGTACACATATCTTGGCAGTAATATAGACAAAGTTGGAGGGACAGACAGTGACATCAACATAAGAATACAAAAAGCAAGAGGAGCTTTCTTTGCATTGGGAAACATATGGAGAACAGGAGAAATCAAGTCCAACACGAAAAAATGAATCTTTAACTCAAATGTCAAGTCAGTCCTATTGTATGGCTCTGAGACATGGAGAGCAACAAAAACTACAACTAAAAAGCTACAGACTTTTATAAACGGGTGTTTACGTAGAATAGAAGGACTGAAATGGTATGACAAAGTCACAAATGTGGAATTGATGACAAGAACCAGACATGTGCCAGTGGAACAAGAGTTGAGAAGAAGACTCTGGTGATGGATAGGACATACAGTGAGGAAACCTGTTGATAGCATTACAAGGCAGTCCTTGTTCTGGAATCCACAGGAAATGAGAGGCAGAGGTAGACCAAAAAACACATGGAGAAGAGAACTGGATACAGAGGTGAAAATGATGAGAAAAACATGGAAAGAACTTGAGCGGATGGCACGGGACAGGAGGACTTAGCATGTGTTTGTTGAAGGCCTATGCTCCTTGGGGAGCTAAAGGGTATTGATTGATTGATAGACGAGCAACTGAGTGATGAACAAGCAGGTTTTCGGCAAAACATGTCCTATACAGATCAGATAGGGATCCCGTTACACGCCCATTGAGGCATTTTGGGAATATGTTGTTAGGCCCATATTTTCTCGACCATCGGCACACTAGGGTGATGTGGTCAGCATCACGCCGGCCGCCTTAACCTTCCCAGAAGTTGCTCTGGTACCCTTTTGGGGCTGGGTCGACCCAAGAGCCGTTTGCGCTCTAAATAAATCCCACCTCAACTGGAGATCGAACCATAGACCACTGAGCTAGGAAGCCAGTGCACTAACCACTATGCTACCGCGGCTCCCTAAGCCAGATCAGATAGCAACATTGAAAATAATAAGGAAAAAAGTCTAGAATGGAACTCACCTCTATACATCGGATTTGTGGCCTATGAAAATGCATTTGACAGTGTAGACAGAGAATCACTTTAGAAATTGATGAAGCATTATGCAGAGCTCTTCTTGAAGCACAACTTGCAGAACCGTTTAGGACAAGAACTGGAGTGCAACAGGGATGCTATGTCTCCATTTCTTTTCTTACTAGCTGTCGCGTGGTGTGTATTGGGGCAATTACAAGAGTAGTTTTCGCCGGAAATATTATATGAGATATTAGGTAGAAGGTCTCCAGAAATTGGCTCGTTAAGAAAGAATAGATACCTAATCGAGATAGGGACAAGAAGACGGGAATACGAATGCTTTCCACTGGACAGTGTTTTCTAGTGAATTATGGAAAGAGTTCTGTTTCCCCACGACCTTAGCTTCTGCCCTTAGATCCCGTAACAGAAAAAGCCTCAAACCTCATCTGACTGTAGAAAGTTACCTATCTGTAAATATTTAACACCGACTGCACGGGTGATACATTAACGAACTAGATAATGTTCAAACAATTATTGGGTTTATTAATTAAATATCCACACATGTAGGGTTAGTAGTGATTAGAACGTGATGATGGTAAAAGATGATTCACACAAAAACACACAGATGAGATATTAATGCTGTAGTTAATTGAATAAAAGAATGAACTAGTGTAAAGCGAAATGATGATGATGTGGTATGATACGTGTTACTAAAATGGTGAGTCATCCCCACAGTCCATGTGTCTCTAAATACTTCTCTCGGGTAGGATGATTCACATGTACGCATAGAATGTCCCAAGTTGTTATAAGTTATGTCGAGTGGGGTATCTCTAAGTCGAGGACGTTCTGATGAAAACTTTTGTTGTACTGAGAACGTTGACGATATATAGTCCTTCACTGTTTGACAATATTTCTGTAGCGTTGATCCACAGTTAACAGTTGTCGTATAAACAATGTATGTTGTCTAATCTCCAAAAGGTACTGGCCAGACTGGATATCTTCACGAAATTTTATTAATTTGTAGACTCATTAACGTGAGTATGTAATCGTGATTCATGAAATATACTTTGGAGTAAGATTCATTGAATGCGCATAAGAGTGTGTTGCACTTGGTATAAATATGAGATTCAACTTTTGAGCTCTTTAGCTTGACTTCAGATGGTAAGCTTCCGATGGAGCTGAACAATGTTTAAATATGTTTTGAACTTGTGCGCACGTATATAAGGTGACGAAAAAATGCTGCGTCCACCGTCTTAATCGTTTAGAAATATTCCTTTTTAATTGAGGAATGAAAGGATGTCCTATGGCGAATTCTGCTATCCAAATGACCGTGTAGATTGCTTATTTCTTGTTAGACGTCAGGGACGTAGCGTGTAGACTCAGACTTCTGATTGACTGTTTCCCTTCGCAAACTCATGTGAGAACGCAATACACCACAGATATGAATTAATTCATCCACACTGAATGAACACACGTTGAATAAGGTTAGGTTTAGGGATTTTTCTCTACACCACTATGATGAAGCTTGGGACTGATCTCTAGCGAGCTATTCGCTACATTATACCGTTGGTTTAGCCAATGTGTCCGAGATCGTCTAACTCCTCCCCTCAACCAATTACCAGGCTTCCATCTTGTGACCCAGACCTTGGATCTCTTGTGTCTCCTGTCAGCGTTTGTCACTGTCTAAAGTGGGTTGGGCTATTCGCCACCAACTTTCGTTCGCGTTGCCTGTTAGTCTTTGTCAGACCACCCGGTGTTTGCTGATTGGCCGGCTAGAAAAACTCACCTGTCCTCTAACTGTTACTATTCTTAACGTCCATTGTCGCTTGCATGCTAACAAGACGTTTTGTCGTGCGGGGCTTGTTGTATTCTATCTGGAAGCAAAGGTGGTTGTTCTGCGTCAAGGGCCTTTGATATCACACTCCTGGAGTCCATTGTTTGCGGTGCCATTGTATCGTGCGAGATGGTGACCGTGTTTTGTTTAAACACAAGATTAGGATGAAACCAGATGTGTTTAACAAGGTGGGAAACTGAATCAAAAGAATTTCTTTACCACCGATGAAAGAACAAATGAGTTCTCTAGATACCAGTCGCGAGTAATAAAGATTACAGTTTACAGTCCAGTCGCAATTAAAAGATTACTAGAACAGCGATGAAAGAGCCAATGTGGAATGTAAGAGCCCAATGTGGGAGAAAATAAAATAAGAAAGATGTAGGAAAAGATAGAGCGATAAGGCATTTGCATTCGTTTATCACACTTGTAATAGACTGGGTTATGAAAACGTCGACGGCACATAACAGAAATAGAATCCAGTGGAATTAGACTAAACAGCTAGATCATCTAGATTTTGATGGTGATTTGGCTCTTCTCTCCCATAACAGAAATCAGATGGAAGAAAAATTGAATATCCTCGGTGAGAGGTCACAACAAGTAGGTCTCAGCAAGTGCGTCGAAAATTCACAGGGGGAAAAGACAAAGATAATGAGAATAAAGGCAGGAAATGATAACCTGTTTGCACGTGAAAAAAACACCACTTCAAGATGCAGAATCGTACACATATTTTGGCAACAATTTAGACAACGTTGGAGGGACAGACAATGAATGAAAGTAAGAATATAAAAAGCAAGAGGAGCTTTCATTGCACTGGGAAATTTATGGAGATCAAGAGAAATCAGGTCCAACACAAAAAGGGAATCTTTAACTCAAATGTCCAGTCAATCATATTGTATGCTCTGAAACATGAACAACAACAAAAGCAATTACCGAAAAACTACAGAGTTTCATAAACGAGTGATTGCGTAAAATAGAAGTATTAAAATGGTATAAGTAGGTTGAATATATGGACTGAACCAGTTCCATGTGGAACTGATGAAAAGAATAAGACAAGTGCTCTATTCACACTTATAACGAAGCGTTAATTTGTACGTCTGTCACAGAATGACCTCGAAACTTTTCATGTATTGTGCCATCCTGTAATTCATTTTGTACTCTTCACCTTCTTTTTTTCTACCTCGGAGAATATTTTGTATTTTCGAGTCATTGTTTAAACTTCTTCCTGTAATAATTCGTCATGTCCGTTTACTTGATCATCCATGCTGCGAGAGTAGACAGGTGATGTAATTTTTACCGACAGTAATGTTGGTAAAATTCTCGTGCACAAGACACTGGCGCGCCGGATTAACACGAAGATTGTCCCGTGAGCTAGATTAGCACTGATATGGCTATTGTAACCTCCAAATTTCTCTCGTGAAGAGAAAACAACCCAGATGGTCACACGATGAATGTTTGTTGCACATGTACAGGGCAGTAAATTATCCAGGTGGTGACCTATTACAGACATGCGCCAGAAAGACGGAATGTTGTAGTAAGTTTCCAGGAAGACATTATTTGTGATTATGTAGGAGATGTTGAGTGTAAACAGGAGCTATAATCGACGGAAATAACAATTCCTTATATGAAAACGGACTTTTAAAAATCACGTTAAATTTTCGTATGAGGAAATTGTTGGGATAAAACCCATTATAACATGCATGATTGAATACAATTGGCTGGGAAATTCTAGATGTTATAAACAACACATATGATTGGAGCCTGGTCAGATAGTAACAACCACGTGCGTGGGGCGAACGTTCCAAAATAATCTGACACTTTTGCCGGTCTAGAGCAAAGTGAAATTCACCTCGTCAAGAAGACAGCCAGCTAGCCAGAGTAAGGAATAGGATCAAAATTCCATTTATCGGACCGGACCGTGTTTGAGAATTTTGTGGACTTATATCCAAAAAAAAAAAACTCTACCTACATTAACATGGAAAGCCGGAATCCTAGGAATCTGAACACAAAGCCAGAGTGGGAGCTTAGTGTAAAGTAATACCCCAGATCGCGCGTAAGAGGCATCTTAAACAAGTTCCCTTAACTATTTCTCTGAGCCAGGAGTCAGTATTCCTAAAGAGATTTTAGGGTGAGTTGTACTTTTTTAAATTCTATATTTTGCATTTTTAACATTTGAAAATTGCTAGCTGATGTCCAAGTCATATGAGGCTGGCAACCTCAGCAAATAGAATGATGGTTTCATGAACCACCACTGCAAGAGTTGGTGACTGCTTTATGCGGGTTTCTCATAGAGAATCAAAAAGCAGAGGAGTCACACGATCCATATGGAGCAGGGAGTTGATATTGATAGAAGTGATGCACATACTTATTATATTATTCGCCTTTTCAACCAGTGCAAATGTAAAGATATTCAATATAAATGTAATGAATGTTTTCCGCTCACTGGGATTAATATTAAAGCTTAGAGAGGGTAAAGTTCTGAGATAGATGGGAGGGTGACATGAAAAATGGTGGGGGGGGGGGGGGGCCACGACTGTGCGTCAGGAAACCAAATCCTCAGGAGGGTATTTGTTTTCTCTCTTTCATAATACTAATCGGTGGTATCAGGTGAGATTGCTATCTCTGGAACAAATTTTGTGGTATAAGCGGCCTGCTGTCAACGCTAGACACACCATCATCAGACAGGTCTAGAAAACGCTGGACCAGCTTCGTAATTACTCCCTGATATTTCTTTGAACGTGTCACAACCTCCAGACTTGACTAGTGACGAGAGTGCATCAGTCCATAACCTGCAAAGAACGAAACATTGGCTGGAACAGAAACCAACAAACTTACTGGCAGCTACGTACAAGCTAAAACTACCAAGTGAACTTTCACACAATTTCCTCAATATCCATAACATCACATGTGATGATTATCCTTTTTTAAAAAGAATTATATATATATACTGTTCAAAAAAGAAACGCAACTTTTTTGGTGTTACTTTTATAAAAGATATGATATTCGCTGATTGGACATCAGACAATCTATCGACTGTGTTGACCTGGTCATTAACTTCTCGTGGTTACCTGAATTGTACTCACCTCATAATTCTTGAGGTCATGAAAGAGGTCAAGGTCAAAAAACATTTTTGACAATAACTCGTGACAGGTTCATGAGAATCCCGTGAAACTTACTGAACACAAAACTCTCTGACCATATTATTGAATGCCTATAAAAGATCGACGCTCCTCGAATAAATTCAGTTGAAAATTCAATGCGCAAGTATGGCTCATCTCACTACAGAACAACGACACATCATCATTGGACGTTTACAGACTGGCCTATCACAAAGTGTAGTGGCCAGACAATTTAATGTGGTTAGAAGCACCATTAGTCGCCTTTGGAGGCGATTTCAAGAAACTGGCTCAGTGGCAGACCGGCCGCGCAATGGAAGACCCAGAGTCACAACTCCTGCCGAAGACCGCTTCATACGGCTGCGTCACCTCAGGAATCGACTTGCATCTGCATCCTCCACAGTCCAATCAATGTCAGCAGCTCGTCGAATATCAGATCAAACGGTCAGGAACCGGCTGCACGACTCTGATCTTTGGGCTAGAAGACCCTACAGAGGTCCTGTTCTTACGGACCGGCATCGCCAGAACCGACTGCAGTGGGCGAACCAGCATCGTCAATGGGCCATTGGGAATGACTGGAGACAGGTTTGGTTTAGTGATGAATCATTTTTTGTGCTCCAGCGACACGATAGACGGAGAAGAGTTTACCGCAGAGTCCACGAGCGCAACGCCCAGAAAATCGTTGATGAGGCTTCTCCACATGGTGGTGGAGGTGTACTGATGTGGGAGGCGATCAACTTCATGGAAAGAAGTGACATGGTGCAAATAGAAGGACGCCTGAATGCCCAACGATACGTCACTGAAATTCTTCGTCCTCACGTCCTTCCACTTCTGGCTGCACGAATGTCGATTTTTCAGCAGGATAACGCTCGACCTCATGTGGCAAACCTCATCACCCAGTTCCTCGCTGATAACAACGTCCAGACCATTCCGTGGCCAGCCATGTTATCAGACATGAACCTCAAAGAACACTTATGGGATGAACTCGACAGACGATTCCGCCAGCGAGACGTGGCTCCAGCTAATCTCCGACAGTTGTCTCTTGCACTGCGGGAAGAGTGGGCAGCCATCCCACAACAACACATCCAACGGCTAATCGGATCCATGTCAAGGAGATGTCATTCTCTGATAGAGGCCAGAGCAGGCCATACACCTTACTAAAACGGAGGCCTCAGTCGCAAAGAATAAAAGTCCAAACCAAATTTAATGAACATCATGTCATTGTTAAAGTCTGAAAGTTTCTTCATGCCAAGATTGAAACATTAATTCCGTAAAATAAAATTTTGGTACAAGTTTGAAATTTGGTGTCCATTACCACTGCAATAATGTTGCGTTTCTTTTTTTGAACAGTATATATATACATACAAATTTATAGTTGATTTAATCCTCTTGAGTGTATCGCACCCGTGTGTCTCAGTCACCTTAAATACACTTAAAACAGAGCTACTAAATTAAGATTTCATTGAATTAAATCAGTTGGGGGCTTGAATGAGCTGAATCATATAATTTATCTCTTCACAAAAATTGTCGGGCAGACAATAAGATAACTGGGCTAAGACACATTCAGCATTGTTCTTGATCTCTGAATATCGTGTGAACACTCCCTCAAGGTAGAAGCATCATCATCCTTCTATGTCCATCTCTGCCAAGTGGAATCTTGTGCGAGGGTAGATTACCTTTGAAGACCCACATTAGATACTCTAGGTTTTTGGCCATTGCTGGACCATCACTGCAGAGCAAGAGGAGTAAATTCCGTGGCAACATTTCTAGCTCTGATGTTATTACTCGCCCAACTAACAACCGTATCAACTTTACATTCACAATTACAATCAAGCGGTAGTCCACGCATCTCTAGCTCTGAGTGTATTACTGATGCATCTAAATAACATATACACTTTACATTCACAATTACAACCAAGTGGTAGTCAATAATCTCTAGATCTGATTTTATTACTGGCGCATTTAAAAACGTGTACACTTTACGTTCCCAATTATAACCAAGCGGTAATTCATGCATTTCTAGCTCTGTTTTATTACTGGTGCATTTGAAAACGTACCAACTTTTACATTCACAATTACGAGTATAACCAAGCGTTAATTCATGCATTTCTAGCTCGGTTTTATTACTGGTGCATTTGAAAACGAACCAACTTTTACATTCACGATTATAACCAAGCGTTAATTCATGCATTTCTAGCTCTGTTTTATTACAGGTGCATTTGAAAACGTACCAACTTTTACATTCATAATTATAACCAAGCGTTAATTCACGCATTTCTAGCTCGGTTTTATTACTGGTGCATTTGAAAACGTACCAACTTTTACATTCACAATTATAACCAAGCGTTAATTCCTGCATTTCTAGCTCTGTTTTGTTACTGGTGCATTTGAAAACGTACCAACTTTTACATTCACAATTATAACCAAGCGTTAATTCATGCATTTCTAGCTCTGTTTTATTACTGGTGCATTTGAAAACGTACCAACTTTTACATTCACAATTATAACCAAGCGTTAATTCATGCATTTCTAGCTTTGTTTTATTACTGGTGCATTTGAAAACGTACCAACGTTTACATTCACAATTATAACCAAGCGTTAATTCATGCATTTCTAGCTCTGCTTTATTACTGGTGGATTTCAAAACGTACCAACTTTTACATTCACAATTATAACCAAGCGTTAATTCATGCATTTCTAGCTCTGTTTTATTACTAGTGCATTTGAAAACGTACCAACTTTTACATTCACAATTATAACCAAGCGGTAATTCATGCATTTCTAGCTTTGTTTTATTACTGGTGCATTTGAAAACGTACCAACTTTTACATTCACAATTATAACCCAGCGTTCATTCATGCATTTCTAGCTCTGCTTTATTACTGGAGCATTTGAAAACGTACCAACTTTTACATCCACAAATATAACCAAGCGTTAACACAAGCATCTTTAGCTCTGTTTTATTACTGGAGCATTTGAAAAATGTACCAACTTTTTACATTCACAATTATAACCAAGCGTTAATTCATGCATTTCTAGCTCTGTGTTATTACTGGTGCATTTGAAAACGTACCAACTTTTACATCCACAATTATAACCAAGCGTTAATTCATGCATTTCTAGCTCTGTTTTATTACTGGTGCATTTGAAAACGTACCAACTTTTACATTCACAATTATATACCAAGCGTTAATTCCTGCATTCCTAGCTCTGTTTTATTAACTGGTGCATGTGAAAACGTACCAACTTTTACATTCACAATTATAACCAAGCGTTAATTCCTGCATTTTCTAGCTCTGTTTTTATTACTGGAGCATTTGAAAACGTACCAACTTTTACATTCACAATTATAACCAAGCGTTAATTCCTGCATTTCTAGCTCTGTTTTATTACTGGTGCATTGAAAACGTACCAACTTTTACATTCACAATTATAACCAAGCGTTAATTCATGCATTTCTAGCTCTGCTTTATTACTGGTGCATTTGAAAAACGTACCACTTTTACATCCACAATTATAACCAAGCGTTAATTCATGCATTTCTAGCTCTGTTTTTATTACTAGTGCATTTGAAAACGTACCAACTTTTACATTCACAATTATAACCAAGCGTTAATTCATGCATTTCTAGCTCTGTTTTATTACTGGTGCATTTGAAAACGTACCAACTTTTACATCCACAATTATAACCAAGCGTTAATTCATGCATTTCTAGCTCTGTTTTATTACTGGTGCATTTGAAAACGTACCAACTTTTACATCCACAATTATAACCAAGCGTTAATTCATGCATTTCTAGCTCTGTTTTATTACTGGTGCATTTGAAAACGTACCAACTTTTACATTCACAATTATAACCAAGCGTTAATTCATGCATTTCTAGCTCTGTTTTATTACTGGTGCATGTGAAACGTACCAACTTTTACATCCACAATTATAACCAAGCGTTAGCACAAGCATCTTTAGCTCTGTTTTATTACTGGTGCATGTGAAAACGTACCAACTTTTACATCCACAATTATAACCAAGCGTTAACACAAGCATCTTTAGCTCTGTTTTATTACTGGTGCATGTGAAAACGTACCAACTTTTACATCCACAATTATAACCAAGCGTTAATTCATGCATTTCTAGGTCTGTTTTATTACTGGTGCATTTGAAAACGTACCAACTTTTACATCCACAATTATAACCAAGCGTTAATCATGCATTTCTAGCTCTGTTTTATTACTGGTGCATTTGAAAACGTACCAACTTTTACATTCACAATTATAACCAAGCGTTAGCACAAGCATCGTTAGCTCTGTTTTATTACTGGAGCATGTGAAAACGTACCAACTTGTACATGCACAATTATAACCAAGCGTTAACACAAGCATCTTTAGCTCTGTTTTATTACTGGAGCATGTTTTTTTTTTTTTTTTTTTTTTTTTTTTTTTTTTTTGTACGCCCGCTAATACTCGAGGCGAAATCTCAGGTTATTATTTATATCTAACCTGACATTGATTTTACGTGAGTATCCCTTTATTTCTTGTACAGAGACAGGTGTCCCTCGCCATTCAGGCAAATACTCGCCGATTTCGGAGGTACCCATTGCAGCTGGGTCGGCTCAGGAGCCGCCAGTCCCTGATCGACGACACTTCTTCAAATGTTCTCGCCAGGTCTCGAGTTAATCCGGTCCAAATCCCGGTCGACGAAAAATCCTCAAATGCCGTCGCCCGGGTTTGATCCTGTATCACCCGGTCGCCAGAGCGGTGTTGTAACCACTACGCTAGCGCGGCTCCCTGGAGCATGTGAAAACGTACCAACTTGTACATCCACAATTATAACCAAGCGTTAACACAAGCATCTTTAGCTCTGTTTTATTACTGGAGCATGTGAAAACGTACCAACTTGTACATCCACAGATATAACCAAGCGTTAACACAAGCATCTTTAGCTCTGTTTTATTACTGGAGCATGTGAAAACGTACCAACTTGTACATCCACAAATATAACCAAGCGTTAACACAAGCATCTTTAGCTCTGTTTTATTACTGGAGCATGTGAAAAACGTACCAACTTGTACATCCACAAATATAACCAAGCGTTAACACAAGCATCTTTAGCTCTGTTTTATTACTGGAGCATGTGAAAACGTACCAACTTGTACATCCACAAATATAACCAAGCGTTAACACAAGCATCTTTAGCTCTGTTTTATTACTGGAGCATGTGAAAACGTACCAACTTGTACATCCACAAATATAACCAAGCGTTAGCACAAGCATCTTTAGCTCTGTATTACTGGTGCATCTAACACAAAAGGTTAAGGTAGTCCGATAGCAGATACTGCCGTAGGGGAATGAAGTGTTAGAGACTTCGCAGTACTACGTCCAGCCTCGAGAGGTGGGGTGACCAGTTCCCTTCCTCGCTGCCTTTTCCTTCCCTAACTCAAGTGCAAAGTCAAGTACCCATTTACAGCTGGGTAGACTGAAGCGTGTCGATACCGTGAATCGAACCCGGTACCTTTGCCGCGAGAGACCAGCGCTCTAACCACTCTGCCAATCGGACGCTCATCTTAATAACATAAAAAAAACCTGACAAGCATGGATCCACCATTGCAGTTGTCACCCCCAAGGAAGCATGCACCAAGCATTCACACGCTCTTGCAGCTTGTGCTTTCTGTGGCAATATGTTGTACATAATGAAGCTATTAAGTGTAGATACTAAAGCTGTTATTGTCAATTTTGTCTGTGTTATAGTCACATTACTGGCGCAGCGCGGATAAAAAGCTAGATTTGGTGCTTTCAGGCCGGCCTGTGTCGTGTTTACAAGTCAGCAACAAAATAACCCCAAATTGGACCAAATTGGAAACAAGAGTGCACAGGGTTACAACAGTAATTTGATAATAAACGCATGTGGCCGCCATGAACAAAATTATTTGCATTAGTCGCGCGTAGTTACATAAGGAAACGGCGTGCGAGTAATAACCGTCAGGGTAACGAGGGCCTAGTACACGAATTAGACCTGCCTTCAGAAGAGTTGTCGTTCCTAAAGGGAAATGACAGACATTTATATACACTTGAGGTCTTTGTACATTTTAGCGCGTTGCTGTGAGACAGCTAGGTCGTTAGTACATATGTGAAAAAGCTGCAGCTGTTTTATTTTTTGGAATTCAAAAATTAAACAGCATTTTTCCTGGACACAAATTATTTAAAAGTTGTTTTCGGATTTGTCGTTACGGCAGTGGTGTTTCGTTGCGCCTTTCCTTGGACACAAGAAAGCTAAAAAGTTGTTTGTCTGAATCGAAACTTTTATCGTTACGGCAGTGGTGTCTTGCAGAGCATTTCTTTGGACACGAGTACGCTAAAAGCATTATTTAGAAATAGACAAATTTCTCGTTACAGCAATAGCGTCTTATAGGGACTTTCTTTTTACATACGTAAGCCAAAAGCTGTCTTCCGGGAAAAAAAATTGCTGTAACGACAATGGTGTCTTAAATAGCATTTGTTCTCTCGCTGCAAGGTATTTTTTTCACTCACATGAACTACACAACTGTGTGTTATACATAGAGGACACACTAACTTGCACCAATAAAATAATAAATTATATTTAACTGGGATTAATTTAGTGTTGAGTGATTTAGTCCAGCAGTTGCTCGTTTTACTCGCATATAAAAAAAAGACGAATTCATTCGCGTGAAAGTTCTATCTCTACGTTCCTCATGGATAACTAAACGGGCAATACAAGCGTTGTTAGCCCTGGGTTGGCCGGTATTCAAGCCCTACTAAGCCCTTCAAAGCAGCTTCCCAGGTTGGCTGATGACCAGCTGACGTCCCTGGAACGCAGCTTCCAGAACAATCGGAACCCATCCGACCTTGACATCACAATTATTGCAGCGGAAGTAGGGCTTGAAGAGTCAGCGGTTAGGGTAAGGGTGTTATGATGGTTTGTTACGTTTGATGTTTACACGATATTGATAAAGAACTATCAGTGTTATATTTAGAAAGGTTATTTATTTGATTAATTATTTATTTGTAATACAGACAGAGAAGAATGTATATGTGTGTGTGCAAAAGATAGGTAGAGAATTGTGTGTGCGTGTGTGTATATATATATATATATATATATATATATATATATATATATATATATATATATATATATATATATATATATATATGTATAAAGGTTTTTCCAGGGTATGAAGAATTGGCTTCAGTGCTTCCTTATCCTCAACCAGCAAATGACCATTAAAATCTGCTAACTTTACAGGATTGATAAGTTTGGTTTTGTTTGTTAAACGCGCCTGTCGTATGCAGGAGGAATTTCCTAATCCGCAGCATAGCTTTGTAACGAAATATCTGTATTCTAACTAAAATCAGTTAATCACTAGTTAATTATAACTCTCATACTCTCTTGTTGCTGTTAGCCTAGATTTAATATATTTGAAGGAATCTTATAAACTTGGTAACCACAGGAGAACGAACGAACGAACTTTACTTTCAAAGGGTTGAGATTTGGGCTCGTAGGCCAGTCAAGACATTTCTGCCTTCTCATCTGTCATATAGAATTCATTTACTCTGACATGCATTTTACAAATCAATTTAAAGGAATTCCAAGTTGTAAAAGTAAAATAAAATAGCATACTCATATTCACAGTATCGAATTATTTCACTTTTGGAGAAAGGATTTTGAAATTTCTAACACTCAAAACTGGCAATTTCACTTTACTTTCTGTGGCTAAAGATAATGACTTTAAACGTGGCGAAAATATATAAAAAAATAAATAACAATTTTCTATTTGCGAAAGCCATCGTACGAACTACCACTCCTACTTTGTTGTTCCAGTTTGTTGCAAATCTTTCCAGTTCTCTTTTATATCGAATTATATGGGTTGTAATCGAAATAAAAGTCAGCTCTGCATTCATTGCCCACGTTTATTTGCCAAACGTTTGAACCTCTATAAATAGACTGTGAGATTTTTGGTACTTTTAAGGTGCCAGAAGAGAAGGTCTTTGCTGAAGCAATTTCTGTGCAAAGCTTAAATAATCTGCTTTGAACTGGAAGAAGTGCTGTATGTTTCATGATGGGCTTGGTAGTGTTTTTATCGACCTCCATCTTGCAGCCGCAGAGAAAAGGAAAATATAGGACCAGTGCTCTTAACAATCTTAGGCAAAGTACGTCAGTGGCGCCAATAAAAAGTCTTGCTTCATCAGGCTGTCAACATTTCGTCATATACTAATGAATAGCTACAAAAACCATTACTGGAAAGAGTGCACACACGACTTCCGTGCAGATTATGCCAGTGGGAACGATTGCAGATGTGGTTACATGCTGTAGGGAGCACAAACTTCAGTACTGGTTTAATTATGATATTATTATAATACAGATGAATGCACCACAGCCCTTTTAAATCGTTGGGTATCCCGTTTTCAACTATTCAATCGTCTGCGAAGCGTAGCGAGAGCTGCTAGCGTCATAACTAGCGCTCAATCTTAACTCCTTGTAATTTTTTCCGCCAATTACTTTCAGTTATTCCTGAGGTTGAGAATTTGTCAACTCGTCGACATTTGAGACAACAGCGACCTAATAACTATGATACGTTCTCTCTTTTAATATTCGAAACACTCGTTTGTGTACGACTTGGTATACTATCAATGTTCCGACATTAACATATATACCTGTTTGTTGATTCTATCAGATTATTAAAAAACCGTTTATGATAAAATTTACATTTGACGACACAAGAGATATAACAAACGTCCGCAACCCACAAACCCCTTTCAAAAAATATACTTTCTGCAATGGTTTTCCAGCTGTAGTCCGGGCCCGCAACGTTTTGAATGAAAAACAATTTCCCACATGCTGCGTCCAGAAACTCCAAGAAGATTCTGAGGAAGGATTCGAGGCCCTAAGAAGTCGAATGCAAGGTCAATCATTATTTTATACGAGAGCATATCTTGAGTTAAGGGTGACTTCCAACTGCCCTTCCGAGCATACACCTTTAGCTACCCTTCGAGCAGACACCTTCTGCCGGCCCATAAGAGCATACACCTCAGCTACCATCGGGCACACACCTTCAGCTACCTTCGAGAACACACCTTCCGTATTCATCGAGAACACACCTTCAGCTTACCCATCGAGCACTCATCTTTCCAACAAGGTCATGTCAAAAACCATCATGTCCTGTGCCATCTATTCTAGGATCTTTGCATTGCCTTCATTTTTTTTTTTTTTTACGTCCTTTCCCAAATTCGATGAGTAGTTCTTTTAGTTAGTTCAATAGCAGATACTGCATAAGGGGAATGAAGTGTACGAGAATACACCATACTAGGTCCTAGCTTGATCATGGAGTGTGGGGTTATTAGTTGTCCCTTCCTCTCTTGCCTATTGCCTTCCATAATTGAAGAGCTGAGTCGGGTACCACATTGACATCTACAAAGACTGGAGCAGAATGCTGCCAGCTTTCGGTTAAGGAGCACGATAACTTTGCTGCAAGATGCAAGCGCTTAAACTACTTACTTAATCGGATGCTAAGTTGTCCGTTTACTGAAATGAATATTTTATAGTTCAATCTACATGTTGGGTTTTACGTAAAGTAGTCCGTTAATGATCTCTACGGCACCATCTAAGGAGTCCGTTAGTTCCTGAAAAGGTTGGAAATAATGCCTTTGTTGAATATGGAATGCCTCCAACACAGAAAACTAACCCACTTATTGTTCAATCAACAATAAAAAAAAAAAAGATAAAAAGAAACATTTAACTGGAAGCCTACATAAGGACCAGGAAAAATGTTCACTTTTTTGGAGACTATTTGAGCTAGTTTCTAGGAAAAACTACTTAATAAGTTAATTATCACAAAAACATATTATTTACTTACTTTCACTTTTTTCGCCGACTCGCTCCATGAAGCGGCTTTTGTGGGGAACTGAAGTTTTCGGTTTTGAGCTAATTGTGTTGCCTTGGCTGATAGTGCCCGTGGTTGTTTGTAGGATTTTCTGTAATATCTGTCCTGACTATTGGTCTTTCCCCGTGCTTTAAATCTAAATATTCTGAGCGTGGTATAGAGCGTAGTTGTATACAAATCTTGAAGCTCGCTACAACATTTTATTTTTCTGTCTCTCTCTATTACATGCAAAATGTAGTTCGTACATTTTTTTAATGTCATTTATTTCTCATTTTGTCTCAGCTTGGTAACATTAATGACTGTGGACGGAATAATTTATCCTTAATCTTTCCGTTACATTTTCTTTTCTTCACTCCTCTCGGTCAGTCGTCACCCAACCACCCCTTCTTACTTCTCATCCGGTCATTATCCTTTGTTTTTTAACGCCGCACTTTTCGACATAATCATTCAACCTTGTCGGGTGGAACCCCAAGAACTTTACCGGCCACAGCACATTTCTAACTGGTGGTATTCTTTCTCTGGGTCTGTCCCGCGGTTTAGCAAGATAGGAACAAAGCTGACCTTGTTTTTTTTTATTAATCGCTTGGCAATTGACGAGTGACGCTGCTCCATAACGCGCCTAGAATTGCATTACTACTTCCGCTCATCTTTGGATGATGTGCTGATAGTGGTAAAAACAGACTGTCATCTAAGAGGATAACATGGGGGCGACGTGCAAAAGAACCACGGCCCTTTGTTAAGTTTATTCGTCGAACTTAACCAAATCTGGACGACAGACATACCACGTAAACGATTTCCAGCAGGGGATAGCTGGTTGTAATAAAACCAATGAAGGGGAAAATAACCTTGGAGAAGGAGTTACCAGATGTATATATTTAAAAGGCAGGTCCCTTGTTATAGAATAACTTTAGTAAATTAATATGGCGTATAAGGGCAATGTCTTAATATGTGTCCCTGTAAGCTTTCACAATGAGTGGTTGGGAGTAACGATTATTAAAACTGAGATAACCTTACCTCAATGGACTGGTTTTTAAGATTAGTACGAGCCTCAATCTAAAAAAGTATGATTGGGTCTCCCCTCCAGAATCTAAATGGTTGATATTGTAGTGAGAGAAATTTCAAATACTAAGGTTTCCATTATAGAACTGGCCTTAGGAATGGAATATCTTCTAAATTGAATGTTTAAATCTTCTAAGATAGTACTGAGAGCCCACAAGTTGATGAACCTTTCTGTGTGCAACTGTGTTAGGATATTATACATAAACAGTAAACCTAACCACTTGAGGGACGATGCATTTAAAGAGGTGCACGAACATCTTACGGACTTTCTTGTGTCAGAAGTTGGACATAATTCTCATACCCATTAGGTTTTTGGTTCCACTTGCTAGACACCTACAATGACAGGTTTGATGACATTGACGAGAACCTGAGTAGTTACTGCTTCCAAATGATCGTGGCTGCCCAAACAACTGACTCTGAAGATAAGGAACAGCAAAACTCTACTGGGAAACCAGCTGTGATGAACCAGAAGTCAAACAACAACTCATTGTCACTAATTTCAAGCTTATGTAATCACTGGTCAGCTTACGGACACTTTCTTTTTACATAACCACATTCCGTGATATCTTCTATGAAGATAAAACTTAACCTTTTTTTCTGAACAAGATTCATCTTATTCATGTTAATCTGTTGATCAAATTTAATTCACCTTTAAACAATTGTGTTTATGATGTGAATATTTTCTTCATTAGGTTGAGTTAATCAATTAGTTGAGTGCATTTGTTGGCTGCACCTTTATGACACATAAAGGAAAAACATTAATATATATACAGAGCTTTTATTTAATATTTTGCTGATTCTCCTTCCAGTGGAGGTCATAAACGTTCGTGTCCAAACTTATTTTCTCAGAGAAGTGGGCGGAGAATACTAAATTTATAACAACTTAGATGACTAGCTGTTGTACTTGCCTTTTTTACAAATCCATGTGAGAACGCCCTGAAAGAGAAGCAGTCATTCTTCTATTAATAAATCTCTACCAAAATAAATAATTGAGCGAGTTTGATACCTTTGAAAACCCTCAGCCATGTACTTGTAGTTGGAAGTAGTGAACACACTACTGCAATACCGGGAAGTAAACCTACATCAATAAATTTTTAACGCTTTTTTTCTCATATGATTTGATTTTAACTCTACTTGCTTGGTCATGGGCCATGTTGGACACTGATTTTAAAAGAAAGTTTGGTGAACATACTTTTTATCAATTTTCTTTTATTTCATACTGATATTAAGATGTTTGAGAAGATGTGACAGTTAGTAAGGTCACTGCTAGTGGTTTTTTGATATTGGTGTATTTCTCGGTCAGCGTCTTATATTTTGTGTGATAATGCTTCATAGATTTAAAGTCAGGAACTGTTTAATTTTAAATGCCTGTTAAGTGTATGTATTACAAAATATGTGTACAAAATTTAAATTACAATAAACTGTAATCTTGTGACTTCAAATTGCTTTATGGTATTTCTTTATTATATTTCCTTCTTCATCGCGGTCTATAGGCCTTCTGCAGCAAACAATGTTTATTTCAGGTTTTTTGTAATACTTTTCTTGTCCTAAGTCGGAGCTTTTAGTTTCACGTGTTTATTTCTATGTTTGTTGTTCCTTCGTTCTTCTTTCATATTCCGTGATAATGTACTTCAGTTTGGTGGACATATTACGTTTGTTCTCTATAAATTAACTTTATGTTGACATACTATGTCAATTTGAATCTAAACTATACATGTCTAGAGTCATTAATTGGTTTTGGTGAAGAAAATTTAGAATTACATGTACAGTAGAAGAATAAAGAAGTATTTTAAGAGTGAGTGAGCACAGAAATTTTTATTTATAAATAGAATGATTCCAAACTACTTTCTGTAGAAACATTTTGAGAAAGGAAGCTAGAATATATCGCGGAAACTGAAAGATTGAAGGGATAAAATAATTTGAGGACGACAAAGGGAGAAGATACTGGAAGATACTGCTGGAAGATATAAACAACAGACTGATAAATAGCACAGGATACACGAGAATGTGGAAGGCAGATTGCATGATCGCCTACACCATTATCATGGTACTTCAAGAAGAAG